>JAAGNO010023382.1:38963-50262 GCA_033439905.1 Ceryle rudis | reverse complement strand
CTTGGCCCCGTTCAGCTATGCAAAGGTTGGCCAGAATTTGGGTTGTTGGGGTTGGATGTTTACCCTTTGTTTGGGCGGAAGTGGCGATGGGAAAGAAGGGGGGAGGGGGGTGGTGGAGGAAACCCCTTTGTTCTTCAACATTTAAAGAAAAGTTGCTTTTCCTTGGAAGCTGTCTGCGCTGTTCAGGCCTTACCACTCTACCAAAGCAGCAGTGATCTTCTGAGTTGATATCTACAGTGGCTTCTCTTGATTTTCACCAGGACTTGACTGTGGGTGAGGAAAGTCTGCTTCTTCCATCATTGCTCCTTCTATATTAAGAAAGAAAATGTACCCTCTGTGCCCTATCCACCCAATTCCCAAGCTCCCCCCCTCTCCCCTTGGCTGCATTAACTTAGTAACAGTGTTTTTTTTCTCAGGCCTGGCACTAATTATGTACTTGGAGGGTGACCCTCCGAGGGTACCGCCCCATGAACTGCTGTAATTCAGGTCACCTTCTCCAGGACTCATCTCTGTACTTTGTCTATTTTCTCATCTTCTTTCTTCAGGGTAAGCAGCGTTTCCTTCACCCATTCTGATCCATAGTACTGGGGTTTTTTTGCTTTTTCAATTTGTTAGTGTCCTTCCTAGCTGTGGGCCTAATGCTGGGTTGAAGCTGAAAACTGTAGAAGCATTTAGCACTCCTCTGTGTGTTGTTGAACTCCTCTGTTCTTAGGGTGGCATTTGGAGAATTATCTCTGGCTAAGCTGTGAGAAGGTAGGCAAACTGGTTTGTTTAGTGGTCCAGGCTGAGTGGTGGTGTGGGTAATTGCAGCAGCTCTCAAATTATGGGTGGGTAAACCATCTACGTTTTGGTGAGAGGTGCTTGTGCTTCACAGGCAACTGTCAGAGATGAAACAGACAAAGTACTGGCCTTTCATTCAAGTAAAAGTTGCTTCACGTCTTTTGGGCTTTCTCTGTGTTTGTGTCCTCTATAAAGGTACCTTGTCTGAATTGTATTTCGGAAATTGTGATTAGTCTTCGTGATGGCAGCTTTTCCTGCTGTTTGTACTAGGTTCTTCCTAATGATGTTCTTATCAGACTGCTTGTCTCCATAGGGGAAGAAGGGTTGCTCTTTAGGGTTCTCTCACTATAGTACAAACTTGCTTTCTGAGCTGTCATGAAGTATTGATGTGCCCAGCCTGGTTCAGGTCTCAGCTAATAGAGTTGTCTATACCTCTCTGCTGTTTAAAAAGTAATTGGAGGTTTCTTGCTTTCGTCTGTGATGAACAGAGAGAGTTGCCAGAGACAGGCAGTTGCTCCCTCTCTGCCACTTATATCCACTTAATGGCTGTGTTTCTGCTAATGAAGGGACTGATGGCCACATGTGCGTTTCTTCAGTACGCCACAAATCCCTATAGGAAGCTTTTTATTCAATATACTTGTATTTTAATTTTGCTGTATTTAACCTTATCTTCTAAGGAATATTCCTAGGAAATGGAATGTATTAACTGACTAGTCTACCCAATGGAGGTTTTAATGAAATAAAGTATTTAATACTTTTAAGTTACAGTAAAATTACATGTGTGTGTGATCTTGTGAGTCTGGTCACACACAGTAGTTACTTGTGTTTTTCAAAATGCGTGGGTTGCGATTATTTGCAGTTTACAGCAGTTCAGGCTATTTTGGTGAGTGACATTTTTGGAACATAGTTGTATCACATGAAACTTGCTAGTAAGCTGTTTAAAAGGAATCATCTCATTTTCTTAGTTTTAGGTCAGTATGGTTGGTAAAATGTGTGATTTAGGTAGCAACTTTAGATTTTGTCCTTAAGGGTGACCAGATGGATAAACTTGATTACATTAAGAGCATCACAGACCTGAATTTAAAGTGCTATTTACAGACTTGAGTTGATAACAGTTTTAACAGTACAACTTATTTAAATATCCTACTTTCCTGAAACAGCAACACTATACCACAGATTATTATTATCAAACATGTTTTGCCTTGCATGCTGCATTACTATTTCACTTTTTCTTGAAGATTAAGATGCCTTTTTCAACCAGAGGCTCCTTCCCTTTTCAACCAGGAATACTTTTCATCCTATTTTGAATACCATTTTCATGATTGCAATGCTAATCGAGAAAACCTTTGTTTAAAAAATAGGGCTAGTTTGAAAACTATTACGAACTGGACAATAACATGGCTTGTTATAAGAACTCTCATTCTATAGTTGATTTTAAATGCTCATAAATAGAGACTGGGTTGCCTAGTGCTGCAAGCCTGTTTCTTTCATTTAACATTGTAGCAGCTGTTTTGACTACATAGTGATGTTGGCAGGAGGAGTGCTTGAGTGCACTTTTCCTAATATTCAACACTTGGATGGTCCTTGACCGTTCACAGAGCTGCCTGCAGTCCCTTAATTAGAAACAGATGTCCTAAATGAAAAGGATGATTAGAGCAGTGTTAATGGTTCAACTGCTAATCACAAATTTCTGTCTGTATTTTGAAGTTCAGTAGGATGTTTTTTTGTCTGCATAAAGAAAGCAAATTTCTGAATTGTTGGTACACAAGTGATTATACAGTGTGATAAAATGGTATGTTATTTTGGCTTGAAGGATGTCAGTTCCTTATAGTAACAATTTTCCTGGAAGATGCTTAAGTAAAAGGTCTGTACAGGTTTTTCCTTTGTGTGTTTGTGTGTGTGTGTGTGTGTGTGTGTGTGTGTAGATGTGTATGTACATCTATCTGCACTTGCATAGGATTGTAGGAAGATTCTAAAACTGATTCAACTGTACTTGTGGATGACTTATTTCAGGTCTGCTGAATTTTCTTAACTTTTTTAAAAAGCAGCTTGTTTGGGTTTTTTTAATATTTGCCTGACCTGCAAGAAGGGAGCCCCTTGGGAAATCAATGTAATATTCTGATAGACTTTTCTCCACTTTTATATACAAGAATAGACAAAAACTATCCCAGAAAAATCCTGCTTCTGCTAAGGAACAATTAATATAATTGCTTGAAATTTATCTTAGTATTTTTCATCTTTTTAAAAGTGCTTCTTGTTGGTTGCTTTATTGTCCTTAACTTAAAAAACCAAATTTATTTGTGAAAGTTTTCTGTCATCACAGCAGAAACGTAACTGACAGTCAGCATCTGGACAAACTTGTTTCAGCTGTTACATATTTTGATTTCTGGAGGTCATGTCTTTTCCCATTTCCCCTCCTCCTCTCAGTAGACACCTTATGAATTTACTAATATATCTTTGTGTTGCTATTCATCAGATCGACATTTCCATTTTCTTCTTTTCTGAAATTTCAGTTCTGATTACTGCCTTAGAAGGTATTTCTTTCAGCAGTTCTGTTTTCTGCAGGGCTCTCTGATCACTTACTTTCTCTTTCATTTACTAGCTTTCTGTAGACCTTTGTTGACCCACATAATTCCAATGAAATTGTTCATCTTTAAGGTTTTAGTGGCCTCCTCCTGATCAGAAACAGTATTTCATGCAGTTAGATACATAGTTATATATATATAACTATATAACAGTTCCATTTTGTGTCAGGAGCGTGGTTTTTAAGTGAATCTTTCCTTAAACACATCTCACTACATTTTGGTTCACTTCACAGAGCAGTCTAGGAGCAATTCCAACAGGTAATGGGTCTTCAGTCCAGAGGGCCAGAACAGAAACAGCTGTTGACATTAAAAGCTGCTGGAAGTATATAGTGCTGATGTCAGATCTTCAGTACTGTCACTTAGTCTACAGATGCATTTCTGCTGGTGCACACTACTTCCTAATGCAGGTGTGGCCTCTGCTGCCTTGACATCTGTTGCTTCCCTGGGCTTTGCTGGTCCTTCCCTCACTCTTTCAGTCTTAACCTATTTTCATATCTGAAATTTAGTTCACCCACAACCTGAACCCAGTCTCACCCGTTTTCAGCCTCCAGTATTGTGCTTGCATTTCCAGCTGGGTACTCTTTTACAGTCTAAAACTGTGACAGAAACTGATCCTGTCTCCACTTTGACTGTCACAGCTTCTTGTGTTGTGTTAGTGCCGGGATACTTTTCTTGTGCAGTAAGTGTCTGTTTATGGTCTTTCCCTTCCTGTGTAGAAACTGAATGCCATTCTTTCCCTTTCGAAGTACTCCACACCACTGCACCTGTTCAGATATCCTCAAAATAACCTAATTTTTTTTTTTGTTAGCCATTTTTCACTGAGAACACCATCTGACTATGTTATCAGCTGCTCTCTGCAGCTGTTCACATGTTCTATCTTGTGTGTGTAGTAGTGTCACTGCTGAAGTGTAGCAGGATCTTTCTTTGCTTCAGAAAATTCTGAGAAATCCAACTCAAAGAGCTTCCTTCTTCTGTTGTATATTCCGTCAGTTGTACAGGAAGTACTGTGTATTTTGCTTACTAGCTTGTCCACACTGAAAAATGCCATCTTCTTGCAGTGTGCCTATTGTATGTACTATGTGATAGTTGATACTGGATTTTTGTGTCAAAATCAGGTTGGCTTTTTAAAGTGTTCATATAACTATGTTGAGGAAAGTCCATACATACATACATGTATGTTAAAAAGGTGTTTCTACCAACTTCACTGGTACTGTAATTTCAGAAGTTGTATCTGCGCGCAAGAACTAACATATTTCAGGTTACTGTAACATTATTTAGACTTATTTTAATCCAACACTTCATGTTATGGAAAAAACTTGCCTCATGCTGCTGTAATGCTTCCAAACAAATGTTTCTGTGTTGAAACTTGTTTTCTTTAAGAAGTTGGTAAAAGCTTAGCTTAGATATGGGAGAAATCCTTGGCCTTTCTGATCTACTTGTGCTTACAGGATTAGCTAGTATTACCTGCGTTTCTATTTGCCTGTTGAACAAGTAGTATTTTCTGTCCATTACCCAGCCTTACAGCACTGAATCCCAAGTTTTTTCCAGGTGATTCAGTTCTGGCTACAAACCATTTCTGCTGTTTCATTGCATTCTGTTTGCTAATGCTATTTCATGATTCTGGTTTGTAAGTTTTCTGAAGCACAGCTCTTTTTCTGATAAGCAAGTAGTGCTAGATTTACATGGCTGCTAGAAACGTGTTCACTGTGCTGCAAGATGCAAAGTATGTCTGTATCAAAGCACAAAACTTGAAATTTCGTGGAACATAATCTTTATATCCAGTTTCAGGCAATGAATACGCCTGAAGAAAAGAAAGTGAACTCTGTCATCTGCGGAGCAGCTATTCAATGACATTTTGGGGGCTTTTTAAGTGTCTTTTCTATTCTGGGTATATGCTTGCAAATATAAATGCAGAAATCACTTATCCATCCCCAGTGAAAGCACACACACACACAAAATGTGCAGTTTTAATTACTTACCTAAACTACTTAAACAAGACAGATGTTTTTTTTTCTAGCTTTGCTAATTGCAAAGGAAGAACGCTCAGAAAATATTTAACACAGTAATTGATTCAGAAGAAAAATAAAAGGGGTCACCTGTTTCCATGTATGTTCTAGCTATCTGCTCAGGATGTGTTTCAAGCTGAGATGGTTTTTTGTTGTTGTTTTGTTGGGTTTTTTTAAGCAACAATCTGTTCCACCTCCCATTTTCACCTCACAAGAATGCATGTGTGGGTGTGTGGAGAGAGGATGTTGAAGGTATGTTAAGCCATTTGTTCAAACTGGCTTTGCAGCAGCATCGAAGAAACTTGAAAGGCAGTTCCAGAAAAAAAAAATGTCAAAAGCAACAGAAAGCAAAAATGTCACACTTAGATTTTTTGGAGTATGTTTAATTAATGCTCATTAGGAGTCTTACTTTCAAAAAACCCCTAAGGAAGAAGGTCACTAATATAAGAAATATAAATAATTTTACTGAAAATTAATTAAAAAAAGGGAACAAAACCTTTTTGTAGTGTGTTAAAACCTAGTTAATGCAGTTTTAAAGAAAAAGTATTTACTTGAAATTACTGAATATTGACCTGTTAATGACAGCTTGTTAACAGTTTTTATCTCATGGCCATGCTGGGGATGATCTTTGATAGTATTGTAAGACATGATTTGCATAAAAGAGGAGTTCTGTGGTATTCTTTGAGGAGACCTTAGTGTTAGAGGCTACCCAAGAGGGATCAAGCATGTCGTGATGATGAAAGACCATATGGATATTTGTCATCAGTTAGTCCTTTGTGAATTATTCTCTGAGTGGTTTTGATAGTAGAAAGTTTTGATATGTAGTTCATCAAGTATGTTGCTTCAATCTGTTCTTAGGATTTTGCTTCTGAAGTTATAGACTTTTTTTTTTTTTTTTTTCCTTTATGGCATCTGGATTTAGTTACTGGATACTGCCTCACCAGTGCAAAGGAGGAAGTACAGGAGTTGGAGGAATGCAAACGTATTGCTGTAGGAAAATCCAAACATACATGAATTACTGTTTTAATCTTGTCTCCTTAGTGTACACACTGTTTTGTAGACCAGATGATTCTTCGTACATTTGCTGATATCTCCGTTGGGTTTTGTGTTTTGATTTACATCTTAAAAGCTTAATTAAAAAAAAATAAAATCTACAAACTTGTCCAGCAGTTGCAGTAGGAACATGGAAGAATCCAGATGGCAGAATCATTTTCACTTTAGCCTATTGTTGAACAACTCCTGCACAAATTTAAAAAAAAAAAAAAAAATTAATCTAGGTTGACCAGTATTTTATAATGTTTATGTTACATTTACTGTTGCATGCTGCATACATTTTTTCTTGATGCCACTTCTTCCCAGCACTTTTGAGCTCTGTGGTAATTAATTATGCCTTCTGTAGTAAACAAGTGACTTGAAGTCTTCAGTAGCAATCTTAAAATAATATTTTTACTTTCTTTTACCTCTTTTTCCACAAAAACAGATAATACACCTGAGGGAATCCCCAGAAGATGTGTACAGGCTTTTATTGGCTGGAAGTGTTTCCTATCTTCCTTTCAGGTAATAACAGGTGGTTAGAACTTTGTGTACCTTGATATTTTGAAGAAGAATGCAGCATTTATCTGTACTAATTTGCAGGGTAGATTTGCTGAAGTTTTAATGCATGACAAATTTGCTGCCTGAATTTTAAGTGCAGACTGTTGAACAGGGGTGTTAGTAGCTGGCACTGAAGTGTACTGAGAGAAGGTGAAGGAGCCATGCTGCTTTGTATGCACTCTTCTTGAGCTTTTTGATCAACTTGGCGGTGCAGTTTTTTGCCAGTAGTTGATAGTTTAACGTATCAAAATATCTGTCATTCATTACAAATGGCTTGTAATACTTGTAGTGCTCCATTTTTCCCACTTGTCAAATGTAAGCAGCAACCCACAACTACTGTTTCGTGCATAAAGAATGCAGCCAACCTCATATGATACCTCTAAGTGTAACTTTAAAGTATTTCTTTTTACTAATGAGGAAAATTGTAAAACCATTGGCTCTGGGTTGCTTGACCCCGAGTGTCTGTAGTCCTCGCTGTTTCAGACTACAGACTTCTTTTTGTGGTATATGCTGCACTGTTAATGTAGCAAATAAAGTTGACCCATCATGTAGAGGAACAAGTTCTTAGTTTCTTCAAAATGAGTTTCTGGAAGTTGGACTAAACTAATGTTCTGTTAGCTGCCACAATATGCAGAGAAGAATGGCCAAGAAACTTTTTAGGAGGCAAGTATATTGTCCAAATACAGTGTTAGGGGGTGATGAACTCAGTCCTTGCTTGTTGGTGTTTTCTAGCTCTCCTGCCAAGAGGTGGGCTTTTGATGATTTGAATTTCTATTACTTCCCCCCTGCCACCACCACAGTATAATGGTGTCGTAGCACTTGACTTTACTTACATACTTCCATTGTCCCATTTCTTACTTGTAAATTCTGGTTTTATATTCCCAGAAGAATAAAAGTCCTCATTAGGAAGACTGTAACATTTCTTTCTAAGTATCATAAAGGTGTATGTGGGTGATGGAAATAATGGCTTTTCACTCAGGTCATACACCCTGCCCACATTTTCAGACCATTACTTCAACAGCACTACTGAAAGAAATGCAGAGATGTGTTATATAACAAAACTGATGGAGAGCTGACTTCTGACTTTACCATTTTCTTGAGTTTACTAGTGCAGCTAAACCTGGTGCAAATAAAGGAATTTAGATTAATGATCAGCTGAGCTGTTGGTCTGGACTTTGTTCCTCTAATCGCAGAATCATAGAATCATTAAGGTTGGAAAAGACCTCTAAGATGATAAAGTCCAACTATCAACCCAACACTACCATGACAATTAAGCCATGTCCCGAAGTGCCACGTCTACACATTTTTTTTAACACCTCCAGGGATGGTGACTCCACCACTTCCCTGGGCAGCCTGTTCCAATGCTTCACCACACTTTCAGCATAAAATTTTTTTCCTGATACAAAGTCTAAACCTCCCCTGGCGCAACTTACGCCAATTTCCTCTCATCCTATCGCTTGTTACTTGGGAAAAAAGACCAACCCTCACCTCACTGAAACCTCCTTTCAGGTAGTTGCAGAGAGCAGTAGGGTCTCCCCTCACCCTTCTGTTCTCCAGACTAAATAATGCCAGTTGCCTCAGTTGCTCCTCATAAGATGTTCTCCAGACTCCTCACCAGCTTCATCACCCTTCTCTGGACCTGCTCCAGCATCTTAATGTCTTTCTTATACTGTTGGCACCCAGAACTGGACTTGGTACTTGAGGTGTTGCCTCACCAGTGCTGAGTACAGGGGCATCATCACTTCCCTACTCCTGCTGGTCACACCGTTTCTGATACAGGCCAGGATGCAGTTGGCTTTCCTGGACACATGGGCACACTGCTGGCTCATGTTCAGCTAGCTGCCCAACAGCACCCCCAGGTCCTTTTCTGCTGAGCAGCTTTGCACCCACTCCTCCCCAAGCCTGTAGCATTGCCTGGGGTTGTGATCGAAGTGCAGGACCCAGTACTTGGCCTTGTTAAATCTCATTCAACTGTCCTTGGCCCAAGACGTTAATCTGTGTGAAAAACAGTACCTTCCTGTAGAATAATAAAAAGTCATTTAGGTACTTAGTTGCTATTACCAATACGAAAACTTTTGTTAGTGAGATGCAAAGAATTTATCTGTTCAGTAATAGAATCACAAACTGTCTGGTCCAACCTCCCTGCTCAACCAGGACCATGTAGAACTGGTTGCCCAGGCCCACATCCAGATGGCTTTTAAATGTCTCTAAGGATAGAGGCTGCACAGCCTCACAGGTTAACCCGTTCCAGTGTGCAGTGGCACTCAGTGAAAAAAGTGTTTCCTGATGTTCAGAGGGAACCTTCTGTGTTTCAGTTTGTGCCCATTATCTCTGGTCTTGTCCTGTCGCAGAGTACCACTCGCTAAAATAACACCCTGAAAAGAGCCTGGCTCTGTCTTCTTGGCACCTTCCCAGCTCTTTATGTACAGCGATGTCCTCCCTGAACCTTCCCTTCTCCAGGCTGAACAGTCCCAGCTGTCTCAGTCTTTCCTTCTGTATGAGATGCTCCAGTCACTTAATCACCTTTGTGGACCTCTGCTGGACTCTTTCCAGTATGTCCCTACCTCTCTTGCACTGAGGAGCCCAGAACTGGGCACAGTACTCCAAGTGTGGCCACCCAATTGCTGAGGAAAGGGGAAGGAATCACCAGCCTTCCCCTGCTGGCAGTACTTTGTCTAAGGCAGTCCAGGATACAACTGACCATTGCTGCTGTGCAGATTGCTGACTCATGTTCAACTTGTTGTCCACCAGGACACCCAGGTTTTTTTCCTGCAAAAATATTTTCCAGCTGGGTAGCCCCCAGCCTGTACTGGTGCATGGGGTTGTTCAACTCCAGGTGCAGGACTCTACACTTCTTGCTGAACTTCATGAGGCTTATGTCAGCCCATTTCTCCATCCTCCATCTCAAGGTTCCTTTAGATGGCAGCTCAACTCTGATTTATTAGCCACTCCTCCGAGTTTTCTGTCATCAGCAAACTTGCTGAGGGAACTCTCTGCCCCTTCATCCAGGTCATTAATGAAGATGCGTCAGAACAAGAGGGCATGGCCTGAAGCTGCGCCAGGGAAGGTTTAGGTTGGATCTTAAGGAAGCACTTCCTCACAGAAGGAGTGAATAAACACTGGAATGGACTGCCCAGGGAGGTGGTGGAGTCACCATCCCTGGAGGTGTTTAAGGAAAGACTGGATGTGGCACTTAGTGACATGGTCTAGCTGATGTCATGGTGTTGGGTCATAGGCTGGACTTGATGATCTTGGAGGTCTATTCAAGCCTCAGTAATTTGGTGATTCTGTGATATGTTGAAACAGGATAAAACACAATATTGACCCCTGGAGTACAGCTACACTTTGTGCCACTGATCATCACCCTTTGAGCCTAGCCATTCAGACAGTTTTCAATCCATCTGTCTGCTTGACTAGGCGACACATGACTGACTTGCCCATGAAGATCTTATGGAAACAATGTTAAAGGCCTTACTGAAGTTCAGGTAAACAATATCCACTGCTTTCCTCTCATCTACCATGCCAGTCATTTCATTGTAAAAGTTTATCAAATTGATCAAGCATGACTTTGCCTTCATGAATCAATCCTAACTACTCCTTATAATTTTCTTGTCTGGAATATGCCAGGAAATGGTTTCCGGGATTAGATGCTCCATCACCTATCTGGGGATTGATATAACCCTGACTGACCTGTAGTTCCATGGGAATTCCTTCTTTCCTTCCCAGAAGTTGAGGGTGACATATGCTTTCCTTCAGTCTTCAGGCATTTCTTCTAGTTGCCATGATTGATCAGAGATTATTGAGAATGGCATTCCAGTGATGACATCAGCTCCCTCAGGAGTTGTGGGTGCACCCTGTCAAGGCCCATGGACCTACTTTTGTCCTGTTTGCAAATGTATTCCCATACCTAGTTAAGAGTACATCTTCCTTACTCCACCCTTTCTTCCTAGTTTCTGGTACCTGGGATTCCTGAAGGCTGGTCTTGATAGGTAAGACTGAGTCAAAGAAGGCATTCAGTACCTCAGACTTTTCTATGTCCTTGGTAACCAGGTCCCCTGTCTCACTGAGCAATGGGCCCACATCTTCCCTACTCTTTCTTTTGTTGCCTTTGTACTTACAGAAGCACTTCATGTTTTCTTGGACATCCCTGGTCAGATTCAATTCCCTTTGGGCTTTGACTTTTTTAACTTCATCCCCAGATGCTTGGACAATTTCTCTATATTCCTCCCAGCTTACCTGTCCTTGCTTCTACCCTCTGTATGCTTCCTTTTTGTGTCTGAGTTTGGCCACGATTTCCTCACTGATCTACACAGGCCTCCTGGCTGTTTTTGCCTG
>JAAGNO010023382.1:18918-38863 GCA_033439905.1 Ceryle rudis | reverse complement strand
CTCAGTGCAACCATCCAGCCAATTTCTTATCCACTGAACAGTCCACCCATCGAACCTGTATCTCGCCAACTTAGAAAGGAGGATGTTATGGGGGATGGTGTCAGAGGCCTTGGCAAAGTCAAGATAGATGACCTCCACAGCTCTTCCCTTGTCCACTGATGCAGTTACTTCATTGTAGAAAGCCACCAGATTGGTCAGGCAGGACCAATTTACCCCTGGTAAAGCCATGTTGACTCTCTTGAGTCACCTCCCAGTCCTCCATGTTCCTTAGCATATCTTCCAGGAGGATCTGTTCCATGATCTTCCCAGGCACAAAGGTGAGGCTGACAGGTCGGTAGTTCCCAGGGTCCTCCTTTCTACCCTTTTTAAAAATGGGTGTGATGTCCTTTCTTCCAGTCACTAGGGACCTCACCCAACTGCCACGACTTTTCAAGTATTATGGACAGTGGCTTGGTGACTGCATTGGTCCATTCCTTCAGTACTCTGGGATGCATCTCATCAGGTCCCCTGGACTTGTGTGTGTTAAGGTTCCTCAGGTATTCACGAACCTTGTCCTCATTCACTGTGGGAGGGACTTTGTCTCACTGGTCCCTGTCTCACAGAACATTAGAACAAACTGCTCTTAAGCTTGAAGGGAATGGTCCTTGAGTATCAACCAGCTTTCTTGGGCCCCTCTTCCCTCCAGGGACTTAACCACAAGACTCTTTCAAGCAGATCTTTGAACAGGCCAAAGCCTGCTCTCCTGGAGTCCAGGGTTGTCAGTGTCCTTTTCACTTTCTTCCTTGCCCTCAGGATCCTGACCTCCACCGTCTCATAGCCACTGCCTTTGACTTCGGAATCCTCAATGAGCACCTCTGTGTGGTGAATATGAGGTCCAGCAGAACACTGTTCCTAATAGGCTTCCATATCACTTGGAGGAGGAAGTTGCTTGTGTCCTGCTGTGTCATCCCTCCAGCAGATATATGAAAAGTTGAAGTTTCCCATTAGGACCAGGGCCTGCAAGCGTGAGGCTGCTCTTGCCTGTCTGTAGAGGACCTAATATCTTGTTCTTCCTGTTCAGGTGTCCTAACAGACACTCACTACTATGTCACCTTCACCTGACCTCTCTTACGTGAATGGAGTTCTGTTACTTCCTTTTCCTGCTGTGGTCTTTTTTTTTGGTTCCACCCCTGTCACACTGATTAGAGAAAAGGATACAGACAAATTGTAGAGGCAGCCATCCAGGTCTTCAGAAGTTCTTCCTCCTCTCAGTTGAAACTTTAATGTGATATATTTTTTACTGTTTTTAATGATTCTCTTCTGGTAAGAGCTGCATGGTCTCAGAAGGTGGTGTTCTGCCAAGACAATATTCTTTGATATATATTCACTTTAAAGGTACTTTTGATGACTGTAGCATTCTTGTAGAATGCTTACTCTGCATTGCTTATGGAATCTAATAATAGTAACTAACACACTAAAACTATGCCATTCTTGGATCAACAGAATTTTAAAAATTTTAGTTGAAAGATGGGGTTTTAATGAAAACCATTTTCTCCTCACATTTAAGCATAAACTATTTCAAGCATCTTAAGGAAAGCCTTTTAATAAATCTGCACAAATGTGTATCTTGACAGTTTTAGTGAGGAGATGCTATTCACACATTCATAGAATGCATGTGCACAGCATCTTTTTTTCTGTTAAATGGAATTTGAAGAAAAAAATTTTCAGTGCATTAAAATTAGACTTTTTTGAAAGTGTACTTCAGAATAAAATATTCTAGGAGTTTATGTTAGAATATGCTACTAATTTAGGCATTAGCTTTTGCCACAAGGAGTTTGTGTTGTCTGTTCTTCTCTGACATGAACATAGAAACACGCCAGTTTCACTGTTTGTGTTAGAGGTTGAACATGTCAGCTTTACCAAAATTATAACTGAACTAATCTTACTCTTGGATCATCTGCTAACGTAACTTACTTTATGTTTTATCATTATTGCAAGACGCAACGTGAGGGAAATGAAGTAATAATTTGAAGTAATTATTTCACTACAATAGTAAGTATATTGAAGCAGTTTTTTAAAGGATATCTTGAAGCAGTTTTTTAAAGGTGATTTAGAGAAATATTTTCAATTGCTTTCACTTGGATTAAAATGGGATAATTTGGATAATTTTACCATTTTGGTTATCGTATCTTATAGGGATGCTTCCTTTGGTACTTGCAGTTTTCATCTGACATTGCTGGACTGTTTTAGTGCAATAAACAAGGTAAGTAAAAAGTATTTTTCATATTGCAAAAAGTCATCTAAATATTGCCCAGCAGAAAAAGGGCATCTTAGGAAGCTAGGATCCAGTTAGAGCTCTGCAGTAGCAATTTCTCTGGATTGTTGCCTGTCTTATATATTATGCATTCTAACAAAACTTAGAGCATTCACAGAAGTTGATCAATATCTTATGTAATCAGCTAGTGAAGATTTTAAAGGAGTTCTCAGTTTTATTTACATAATCTTTCAGTATACTAATTCCCACCTCTAATCTCTATGAGTTGTGTGATAGGTTTATTATATGCCCCACAGTGCTACTTTTTAGGCTGAATATAGCCTTGAATGTCATTTTGAATTAGTTAGTGACACTTTTTAAGCATTTGCAGCATGTACTAATTTTGTTTTAGGAGTTCAAATAGAAAAATGTTAGGAGGCATGTGCTTTTTTTGACTACAAATTATCATACCCTAGTGTTTTACTGCAATACAGTAGCAAAGTAATGTGGCATTGAAGGACAAGGGAATTTATATGCATTCTTTTTAGTCTGCATGAGTAGTGAGATGAGGAATTTTTCATCTCTCCACCTTACTACTGCCTTCTATATTATGTGTATCTCTGCCAAATACTGGTGTTTTTACTGATTAAGCCAGCTTCTTGCAGATTTGTGATTTTTCAGCTGTTTTGGATGTTTTGACACTGGCTGCTTGTATGCCAAGAGTGCTGAATTGCTATTCTTCTTAGTACTGGTGAATATCCAGGAAAACTACAGAATATTATGCAGTGAAAGAGGAGATTTTAATGTAGTATTTCAAATATCTGAAGATAGGAGAAAATCAGTGTTTGTGCTTCCTGACTTAACAAGTGGGTAAACTGCCAGTTATCCAAATATTTACATTTTTTTAAACAGTATTATATATAATGGTTGTGGATATTTGTGTGACATCGAAGACCACAC
Organism: Ceryle rudis; assembly: GCA_033439905.1. Classification (NCBI taxonomy): domain Eukaryota; kingdom Metazoa; phylum Chordata; class Aves; order Coraciiformes; family Cerylidae; genus Ceryle; species Ceryle rudis. Next base: position 35,670 of record JAAGNO010023382.1, on the reverse strand, counting down.
TAGTGTCTGTTTAGGACTGTGTTTCTGTAAATGAAAATCAGTAAAGACATTAGCATCATGATCAGAGCGAATAGCATTCATGCACAAAAATATTTGCAATCCTTGAATGCAGACTTCAGACTGCATATTTATAATTTCAATAGATAATTTTTGCTAGTTATTTTTCTCATTTTTTATTTTCTACACCTAGCAGTAACAAAAAGACTGAATGCTTCTGTAGTCTGGAATTTTGTAATAATTCTTTGAAAACAGAAAAGAGTGGATTTGCTTGTCTAACTTCATTTATATTAAAATTTACAAATCTCTTTTGAACCAAGACTGAGTTAATCTGGATTTTTTCTAATATATGAAGAAAACTCTCTGGAAGAGTAGAACAAGTATTAGGGGGCTTTCAGTAACCTAAAATAAATAAAAAACAGATTGATAAGCTGTCCTCATTGAAAAGGTGTTGTCTTTGTTAAAAGCTGTATTCTGAATTTCAGGCTTTGCAGTATGGTTTCCTGGATTTCAATATATTTGATGTAAATGAATATGAACATTATGAAGTAAGTGTTCAGTATCACTCTTCTGATTAGTTTGCTATTACTAATGCTAATATTGATTGTTTATAATATGTGCTTTTTTTTTTAGTATTAGGTTCTATCAGAGGTGTGTGGTCAGAGGGTGAATATTAAAATTCAGATTTAAGCATAGTCAGACTCAAACATGGTGGGGAAGCAGAAATCAAAATGGAAGGAAATGCTTTTTTCTGTTATTATTAAAGCCCTGGAAGATGATCAGGGAGTGAGAATATGCCTACCTTTTAGAGGTCATGCATATTCTTGAGCAATCTTGATGAGATACTTGGGTGCATACAAGTCCAAGTCTAACTGAATTATGGAGAACAGTTAAAGTATGTATCTGTGAACACATGGCAAAGGTATAGTAACACTCTTTGAGGTAAAGAAGGAAACAGGGCTAGGAAACTCCAAGCCTATAAAGTTCACTCTGGGGCATGGGAAACGAATGTGACAATGAAGGAGTGCAACTCTTGACAATATGCAGTCTCAGAAGTGCAAAGCTGCCAGTTATCTGTAAAGAAAAATTTGTTTGTAGAGTCTAAAAATTAATGATTTAAATTGTGAACAGAGATAAGGCCAAGGTCATCATTCACAAACCTCTAAAAAATTGCAAGGCACCCTTCTTCTGAAGGGCTTCAATTGTGTTGTTCTAAAACTCTCATTTAGAAAGAGAACACAGTCAAGAAAAGTGAGGTTGAGAGCATCTGGCATTGGCATCCTCCCAATGGAACAGAAAGCAGGCAACTAACATAACTTCCTTTGGCAAAAACTATACATCGCTTTTATCTATCATGTATTTTGAAACAGTAAGGAAAAGCCTGAAAATACAGGGATAATGATAAACCAAGCATTTTCTCTTGACAGAGAGCAGAAAATGGAGATTTTAACTGGATAATACCAAACAAATTCATTGCCTTCAGTGGACCTCATTCAAGAAGTAAAATTGAAAATGGTATGCTTAAAAAAGGAGGTGGGGGACACAAGCCCACTGCTTTCTTAGTTGATTGTTACCAGTAAGAGCAAGCTTTAAAAATTGTTCCTCAAACAGTGTGTTTTTTCCTTGGCTCTTTTTCTTTTATAAGAACCCTGGCAGTAAGATTTTAATGCTTGGTTTCATTGTATCTGACCTAGGTGATTATGTTAAAATTCCATTTTCGGTTAGTCTGTTTCTTTATGTTGAACCTGAGTTCTGTTTTGAAAGTGGTTTCATCTCTTGTTTTTGACTCCATGTTTATTTCTGCAGTTTGAGCCTTACTCTCTTCTTTTTTTTTCTTCTTTTTTTCAAATAGGCTATCCCCACCATGCTCCAGAGGCTTATTTCCCATACTTCAGGAAACATAAGGTCACCACGATAATACGCCTCAACAGAAAGCTGTATGATGCCAAGCGATTTACAGATGCTGGATTTGAGCATTTTGATCTCTTTTTTGCTGATGGAAGCACACCTAGTGATAGTATAGTTAAAACATTTCTAAATGTTTGTGAAAATGCTGAAGGTGTTATAGCCGTTCATTGCAAAGGTATAGTGTAAAAATAATTTGTATGACAACTGATCCTTATAGTTACAGTTCCTGAGGTATTTTACATTATAATTACATCATATCTAGTTATTAATATCTCTGCCAAACTTCAGCTTTTCCATGCAAATTCTTCCTGTGCTTCTGTTCTGCACTTCATCTTCTAATTTTTTTTAAGTTCCAGAAGAATTTTCCTAGCTGTTTCCAAGAATGAGGCCCAGGAAAGTGAGCTTGCCAATATTAAGAGCTCTATCTGCTAGAAAATGTTGGCACTTTCAAAGGATCCTTTTGAGTAGGAATTTGGAGCCCTGGTGAGGTTTATAGGTCTTTCTGAATATACATGGGTTTATGTACCAAGTTGTAAGCTTTTGAAAGTAAGTCCAGCTTTTTAAGGAGATTCCTCATAAAGTACATGTTCTTCCAAAACCACAGAAATCTTTATCTCTTAGAAACCCTTTATACATGCTACATGGGGCATACTCTGAGTATCTATTCCTCCAGGGTTAGTCTGCCAAGAAAGAGATATTCAGAGCATGTCCAGTGCATCTAGTTATAAAGATACAGGTTTCTGTGGTTCTAGGAGAACTAGGTTTCCCTTCCCAAACTATCTTTGATAGTGTATCAGATGTTTGTTCTATACAAACTTTGCCTCACTAGTACCTGATAATGCTGTAGTTGAAGGAGAAGGGCCTTAACACACTTACATGGGACCTGCAAGGACTGCATTTTTGTTCCTGGATCTGCCATCCTTTTCACAGAATCACCAAATTTCTGAGTCTGGAATAAACCTCTGAGATCATCAACTCCAGCCTATGACCCAACACCGTGAAATCAGCTAGACCATGTCACTAAGCGCCACACCCAGTCTTTGCTTAAACACCTCCAGGGATGGTGACTCCACCACCTCCCTGGGCAGTCCATTCCAGTGTTCTATCACCCTTTCTGTGAGGAAGTGCTTCCTTAAGATCCAACCTAAACCTTCCCTGGCGCAGCTTCAGGCCATGCCCTGTCATCCTGTCACTGGTTGCCTGGGAGAAGAGCCCAACCCCCTCCTGACTACAGCTTCCCTTCAGGTAGTTGTAGAGAGTGATAAGGTCCCCCCCTGAGTCTCCTCTTCTCCAAGCTGCTGCATGTTTAGCAGGATTATATTGTGAAGTGGAAGCACTGGTAAAAACAGCATCTTGACTGTTGAGAAGCAAGTGCATACTTTTACTCTGTTCTGAGGTGATAAATTTGGGCATATCACTTAATTGATTACACATGAATATTGAGTATCAGTGGTACAAGTGCTTTGTTTTCATTCAAATTAAGATGTTCTTTGACATTTGTCATACCAATGGTGTCTAACCTACCTGTGTTCCTCAAACTGCTTGAGAAGAGTAGCCCGTAGCCTGTTCTTAAAGCTGGGCAAGACATGGGAAGTGCTGTATGGTTGTCTTGGCGATTGGGCTACTCTGAAGATTTTTACATTGGTATTCATCGGTTGTTTGTTAAATGAGAGATGGTGGTGCTTGGTTTGACATTCACAGCAAGAGATCAAGGAGAGGAGGCACGTAGCTGGAGCTGTCCTCCTTTCCTTCTCATGTTTCCCAAGGTAAATAGAAGTGGGGCCATTGCAAAGAAAGAAGCTTCTTCATTCTGGAATACTTTTTGCCTTTGTTGTCTAGTACCGAGATTTGCTTACTGCAAAATTTGTCTTTTCCTTGGGAACTAAAGTAAGTGATTAGTTAAAGGAAGGATTGGAAGAGCAGCTGACCTGAGTGCAATGTATGATCAATTTGCAAGAAGGTGCTTTGAAAATTTTGGAAAAAAGCCAGCTGTTTTTACCCCATGCCTAAAGTCATTCTTGTACACATATGCATATTCATAGATAGATATGTAAATAAAGAAAGATTGACTTAGAGATTTTTGTAAGGTCACTGGCTTTGGAAGGTTACCTCACTCAAAAAAACGTGACCAATCTGTTAGTAACCTTGTATATGAAAAAAAAAATTCAGAAGGTAAGTTGGCACTTATCAAGTTTGATGAGTAACAGGTTTAATAAACTAGGCAAGTAACTGTCCAAGTAACAATATCTGTAGTTACAGCAGATTCCGCATGAAGCTGAGTTATATAAAAGAAGCCATTTTTTTTATCTTACACAGCTGGTCTTGGGCGAACTGGCACACTTATTGCCTGTTATATTATGAAGCATTATCGGATGACAGCTGCTGAAGCTATTGCCTGGATTAGAATAAATAGACCCGGTTCGGTGATTGGACCACAACAACACTTCCTGATGGAGTAAGTAGATTGACTATAAACTATTTCAAAAATAGATCTAGGTGTTTTTTACTACTTCTTTTATTATACGCTTAGTAACACTTGGTGTTAATTTGTTGTGTTTTGGGCTTTTTTTTTTCCATGTTATGATAGCAAACAGGCAGAACTTTGGACAGAAGGAGATATTTTCCGTGCAAAGTTGAAAGGAAGACATAAAATTGCTGTAACAAGAATTCTGTCAGGAGTAGATGATATTTCAATTAATGACACAACAAACAGGAGAACCATCCGAAAAGACATTGAACTGGTAACCATGTGAATATTGTGCCCTTGTAACAGCTACTGAGAATTTCTCAGGTTCTGAACAGGTTCTGTAGGTACACTAAAACTATGTTAATCAGATTATTTTTCTGTTTGCCCTCTTGTATCAAGGGATGGCGGGCGGGGGAAAGGTACAGACAGCAAGTATGAAAAGTGCAGAGCACAAGTGAAGTAGGATCATCCAAATCATACTTTCATCTTTAGTAGTTAGGTAAATATTAGAACAAAAAAAAAATACTCATAATTTGCTATCAAAACAACTGATTTTGTTTGCAGTTGTCTTTTGCTTCATTGTCTGTGTTTCAAGGAAAGGAATTAAATGTTTTTCACCCTTTTTAATTTCTAATTAATTGCAACTTCTACAATAATTTTTGATTCTGCCTTTTAAAAAATGGTGCCACTGTCTTAAGAAGGTGAGTGAAGAAGGGAAATGTACCTGACTGAAGATTGTACTATACCTAAGCAAAGATTTTATATGTTTCTGCTATTTTAAAGGTAGACAACATTTTGATGCATGTAATTCATGACACCACTTAATGGTTACACCTTTAAAAGCAGCAGACAGGAAACTGGAGAGAACAGAATTGTATTTAGGCAAGTGAATTTTCTCTGATATTATGCTGGCAAACTTTGCTGTTGGTATAAATCTAACTTTAGGATTTAAGGTAAGATTCATTCTTAAATGTCTGAGTATCTATATTTTAGTCTTGATTTATCCCGTCCTCTCCTCCACTTATCCAGTACAGTGATGAAGATGAAACAAACTGTGTAACACAAGGTGATAAGCTTCGTGCTCTGAAAAGTAGAAGGCAGGCAAAAGCTCCAACTGCATCTCCACTAACGTAAGTCAGTTTCTGAATGTATAAATGCCAGAAATACTTTTATCCTGTTCTTTATGCATGCTTCCTTTTGATTAAAAAAAAAGTTTGTTGCTTTTACTCATTTAAAACAAGTGTGATATTCACCATTTCTCTGAAGGCTTGGTGAGCGCTAAGGAGACAGGAGAAGTTGGCTGAAGACTGCATTACTGAATTTATGGTTTTCTGTGTTGTTTTTGATTCCGTTAGTCTGCGCTTTACAAGCTCCCATAGTATTTCTGAATGCTTTAATTTTAGTTTGTTGACAAGCTTTCTCTTGGCTTTCCCGTGGTAGTATAAAAGTGGAAGAATATGACTGCATGTGATGGTGTTTGATTGGCTGAAGTAAAGTGCATGCTTTTTTTTTGGAGTAAAGTCAGCTACCTAAGAAAGAGTTGAAAGAAGAATTTTTAGCATCATTTAATTTCTCTGCTTTGGAGAGGAACTTTCCCTAAATCCTGTGGGCTTTGGGATAATGGCTGGTAGATCTGGAAGGCAGAAAGTAGCACTAATTCAGTGAATAAATTCACAAGTAATACATTTCTGTCAAGGAACCTGTTATGCCAGCCTCTTTATTTTCAACAAGTGCTGAAACACCACCTGTGAAAGAAAGTTTGTAGTCACCTTTGCACCTGTTGTAGCTTGTAGCAAGTGTACATAGATAAACTTTTTGTCAACCCTTAAATCATAAAATGGTAGGGGTTGGACTGGACCTCTGGAGATCAAGTCCAAGCACCCTTCCAGAGCAGGATAAACTACAAGAGAATGCAAGACTTGCAAGACATATCTGGATCTCATTTGATTGCTGGGAAAGGAATGGTGACCCCTGTCTCTCAGTTATGTGCAAGTTAACACAGCAGCAAAGTCGAAGACCAAGGGCAACTTGGCTTTTGCGTGCTGTCTTTCTGTAGGTGGTGCTGCTACCTGCTGGCCTTTTTTTCTTGTTAACTTCTTTTTAAGACCAAACTGTATCACCAGAGTTTTAGAAAAAGTGAGAGGTATGCAGTAAGAATGTGCTGAAAGTAAAGAAATATGTCTTAGGAAAGCCTCACACATTGCTATGAATTCTGCTTTTGTTTTAAAAGATGTTCTTTTGTTCATGCTCATCATTTATACAAGCATTCATATTAAGAAACAAGAGATTCAGAACAAATCCTGTACTCAACTGACATTAAGAAAATCCAGAACACATCACCTCAGTTACCTCAAATAGCAAAGTAAAAAACAGCTGCCTTGCACATTAGTTTCTAAGGCACACAGTGCCTTAGTTTCAACTTCATAAGCTTTTTTATGAAAAGGTACATTAAGTCATGTAATAAAGACTGTGAATGATCTCATTTACTTTATATACCATAGAGTGAATGTAGACATTATAATAAATCTATTCAGAGCCATTTTCTGAACATGCAGAAAATCTACCAACTATTAAAATATTATTCCATTCATGAAGCATTCTTCAACATGACTGCTCTAATTAAAACCAGTTAGCTTGTACTTCTGTAAAATTAGAATAATTGATTGACATCTTAAAGAGTTGTTTTTCATAGTGTGGATTGTGACAGAAGGAGTTGGAATTTCTCTACTCATGTTCCTCCAAGTTATTTTTATGGTTTGCAGCTTGTACTGAAATAATGTGGTGAAAAATTAATATATAACTTCCTACATTCTTTGTGTTACTATTATTAGACCAAGATACTGATAGGAGTATTTAGCTGCCCTCCATGAATCAGAAGTCCTCACTACTAGAAGAGGTGTCAATCTTCTTTACTGTTAGTTACAACCGTTAAAAATAATTAATCTTGTAGTGAAATTGATTAATTTTGTCTAAGCAAACAAAAAGAAGGTTCTAAATCCTCTATGTAATTTTATTTCACAGAAAAAGTAAAATAAAAAAAAAAAAGGTCAAAATAAAAGTACCAGAAGCTCGGACAGTTGCAGTCCAATTAGAGGCATTGCTTATTTTTAAGTTGTAAGGGATTTGTGTATAATGTTTGTTAATGTTTATTAAGTTGTTTGTATAAACTCTGTATGCTTTGATGAATGTATACTTTGTATATGTTCTAATTAGCAATATTCTGCACCTTTATCAAAGGATTATGAATTAGCATTTGCTACCTTGAAAACAGGAAGGTAATATACCCCTTCGTTTAGTTGTTTACATAAGTCATTTGCTCCTACAAACTGATCTCACACTTATCTAATGTTTTAGTATTAAAACATAAGATTGTTAAGTAGGATGTATGAACACATGCTGATCAAACTGCTTAAGAGATGACAGCAAGATGTTAATAAGAGATGTACTGCTCCAGCATGCAGCTGTTTTCAAAAGAGTGATACAGACTTTCTCTGGAATAGATGACTTCAGTGAGGATTTCAGGAAATTTGCTTTGATTACAGCAATAGGTAGATACTACACTTGGCAATTTATGGTTGCAGGGATTGTTAACAAGCACAGAAAGTATGAAGGTGCTTGGCAAAGGTGATAGAGCAGTATGCTTTTGAAGAAGTTGAAACAAGCTAAAATGCGCCAATAGCTTTTGCTTTTGAATTTTTGTTCATCTTCTCCCCCTCCTCCAACCCCTTTTTTAGATGGCTCCTAGCTATGCTGGTGTCTGCACTGTGTAGCATTGTCATCTGGTGGATTGTATGTGGCTCCCTTCTGCCCAGCCTGCTATTCTGTCTAGATGGTTTAAGAACATAGTAACCATCAGGACCCCCTGAGAGAGCCACTGTGTAAGTGTCCCATTCCATTTCTCTACAATAGCTCACACTTTCTGTCTAGTATGTCTCATAAATGCATGTTTTCATATCATGTTTCTTACTGGCTTTGTGGCAAGAGTTAAATTTCACTGCTCTGGCTTGATTGTATTTTCATATATATTATTTGGAATAACTGAGTGATTTTTATGGCTGGCTTGCAATATAAAAAGGTGCAGAGCTTTTGTAATTACGATGATTTGTAATTTTGAAGGCTTTCTTCTCTGCATGCTCCTGCAAATAAGTAAAACTATATCAAAAAAACCCCTGTATTTGTAAAAAGGAAAAACTACTGCTTTAAAATATGATCCTGTCCTTTGCATATTGCAAATGAAGATGTTAGCTCCAGTTTTACTTAGAAATTCATGAACTTGGAAAGGAGCTTAGTTTCCCAAAGAATGTTTTTACTCATGTGAAATGCTGGGAATTAGAATTAGTTAGAAATGTCAGTAGATCTTTGTTTATACTAAGAGGTTATAGTGTTATGTGATGTAAGAGGCACTAAAATGGGACTTGCCCCCCCTTCCCTTTAACATAATAGAAGATGAGGCAGGTTGGAGTATGAAGTCAAGGCTCACCTGTTTACCCAGCCAGTCTGGTTTAATCTTCTGTTCTCAACTATTTTTTACTGAGCTTTATGAGACTAGTTAAATCCCTTCTTTCGTTTTCTTGGATTGTGAAGCTAAGTAAAGCATTAAAAACATACTAATTCTTTGAGCATAGTTTTCACTCTCTTCTCCACTCTGGTTTTGTCAGAGTGGCTGTAGTGATTGCTGTCCCTCTCTTCCACTTAAAAGGTACAATGTTTACATCAAACAACTTCCAGATTTTGGCTGAACAAAACTTCACCAGCATGCACAACTGACAGGAAACACAGAAAGGAACTTTTTGCTTGCTACCAGGTCTCCTGAAGCTGCTCCTCTACCACCACCACTCCCAAAGTGAAATGGTTACTTTGCATGAATGCTTCAAACTTTGATGTTTTCAGAGAAAAAAAAAAAAGCACAGAAAAAGTGTACCAGAGTACTAAGTAAGAAAAAGTATTTTCTCCTGGCAGAACATTAAGGTTAAGTGTTTCTATCCTTTTTTATCTTTGGCCTTGCCACTTCTGTGTGTGCTTTTAAAAATCATGGGATTCTTTCTGCTAAAGTAAGTGACCTAATAACTAAAGAATGAGAGCTAGGGGACTTGTGGACAACTTATTTATCCTATTAGCTTTATCTGAGATAATCTTAATCTATTCTTTGGGAGAAAAAAAGAAAAACCCAAACCAAACAAATTAAAAAAACCTAAAGATCACTTTAGCCTTTCTTTTTCCCATTAGTACCTAACCTAAGAATATACTTAAATGAGAGGCTTGTTTTCAAACTTTTAGACCAAATGTGGCAGTATTTCTTGTCTCAGTGTTTTCCAGAAGTCAGGCCTCAGGTTTCTAAACTCAGAATAAAAGCTAAACTTAACACACAGGTTCAAAAAATGAAACAGTCAGTCCCTTGTTTTCCTGTACTGTAAGATCAGTTTCACTCAGATATCCTTTCGTTCTCTTAAGCTTTCTGTGTTCTGTATAAAATCTCCCTTGCTAGAGGGAAAGAGACTATTTGATGTTGATAGATGTGTCACAATGAAAGCAATTGGGTTACTGGTGCTGCTACCTCATACCCAGGATTGACAATCATACAATGTTGGTTTATGTCCAGGAAGAGAAAACACTAAAGCTTTTCTTAAAGCTAGACTAACATTCTCTCCTTTATTCAGCTAGTGTCCTCTGTGTTTTAAGAGATCCAATTATCAATCAGGATCTTGAATCTTTCACGGCTGTCCTGGAAGTTCTGTTGGCTGGAGCCCTGTAGACTGAAGAGTATCAGTCACTTGTTGCCTATCAGTGACTTGGAACAGTGGTAGAGGTCTCAGGCTTATTTTGCTAAAAATTGTGAGGTCATGAGTAAGAATGCAACATTGCATTTGACAGATCTCATAAAACAGCTAACCTTGGCAAGAATAAGCCTACTGCAGGTCACAGAAGACATGCTCCAGTTTAACCTCTCTTACCCTTATCCCCACCTAGCATACTGCAATAATTTTTCTTTAAAAAAAACCTGTTGTGTGGATTGATTTCTTTCCAAGATATATGACCTTGCTGGCATTTCAGCTTTTGTGAATTTTGTCTTGGTTTGTGGGGTTTGGGATTTCGTGTCCTGGTGGCGTACTGATCCCCATACCATGCTCTGAGTGAAATGTTGAAAAAAAGTTGTGAACTATTTAAAAAATGGTGCAACTCGCACAAACACTGTTCTGTTTAAGCAGGTTTTTATTTGTTTAAAGGTCAATATATTAGCTTAATTAAGAAAGTAGTGTATAAGCTGATCTGTTGTTTGAGGGGTACATTAGCTTCAGAACTACAAGTGATGCTTCCTTTACAGATTAACAGGAGTTGAAAAATTCTTCTGATATATGGATTACCTAATTTAGTAGTGTCATGATTACATAGTGTCGTGATTACAGCATCCTGTAGCCTCTATTCAGGAAATGTTCTGCATTTTCTTTTTTTTTTTTAAATTGAGTTTGAAAATCTTTGTGTCATCAGATGCACTTTCTGCTGGTGTTACTGGAAGTTAGTTATTGCCATGTACAGCATGACATTTTATTTTACGTGAACAGTTACAAAGCAGTAAGGTAGATGTCCTGAAGCTCTTACACTTCTTTAATACAATATAGGATTTTTTTTTGTGCTGAGATTCTGGGGAGGATTTCCTCTACTGAGACCTCATCTCATGTCCATTATAAAACCTATCTATTGAACCTCCAGTCAAGGGAGGCTGCTAGTCCAATCATGTTAAAACTCCATACATAAAAGGTACTTTCTTTTCTTACCTTAAACATGAATGTAGTTGCATTCTAATAAAAGCTCCAATAGCACTGTTGCCATTCCTAAGCTGACAGTTGTCAGGCCCAAAGGCAGCTCTGGGTGTTTAGTTGTAACATAACGTGAGAAAATGGTGTCAATGGGACCTTGTCTGTTTTCCTTGAGGTGCTGTCAGCCTTGGAAGTCTAGAATTTTAGTCTAATTTAAACATGCCCATTTGGTCATTCAGCAGATACTTTGTTAACTGGGTTTTCAATTGGTCTTTATTCTTGGGTAGCCATGTGAAGTTTTACATCTCTGAGATATAAAAATAACATGTTGGCTGAAGAGCAGATGATGTTAAAAGATTCTACCATGCTCACAGCTGGCTCTGGTCTGATCACATAAGCCAAATACTTTCCTCCCTAACCTTTGGTTAGCAGTCTTAAGAGGATGGTGGTGTTGTTGGTTTGGTTTTAAGGTGTACTTAAATATGGTGACTTTAAGTCACGTTCCCATTTGGAACCTCTTTCTTTCTTCATTTTGAACAGATAAAATTAAATTCTGTGGGAAGTAAGGAGTTATCTATGATATGTTGAAAAGATAATTATTTAAGTGTTTGTGCAAGATGGTATTTTATCACTCCATAGTGTTTCAGCTCATATTAGATGAGTATATGGGTTTAAGCCATGCATACTGACCTGTTTTCTGAACTTCTGGTGTCTGGAAAGAATGGATACCTGTAAGAGAAAGATTGGAACCATTAGATCACGTTCCAATAACTTTTGCTTTATTTTATATGTATGCTACATGCATTTGATACAGAGATACACTATATTTGTTTATTTAAGGAGAAAACAAGATTTTTTCCATATTTCTGTCTGCATAAGCATTAATAAACTAGCATGTGCTGTGATTTGATCATGCTACTATTTCAGTGACTAAATGTTATAGGGTAAAGCCAGCTTTGTCCCTTTCCATTCAGTCCTGGAAGTTGCTAAGTGGCACAAATTAAAGGTACAGTGTTAAATTTTTTTTCACCACTGGTGTAATATTTAAAGCTTAGTTGAAAGTGCAGATTTCTCTGCTCAGATTTCTTCACATTGTACGACAACTGTGTCGCTGAAAAGATAATTTTAAATTTTAATATTAGAACTTGTCAGAACTGGTTTACAAGCACAATAGAAATTACAAAGTGAACTTCCAGGGTTTTAACCTTTTCATCTTGGGCATGCAAGGAAAACAGATTGTTAGAAGAATTCATGTTGTCTCCAGAAAGATGATACGATGTTAAAGGTAGTTGTTCTTTGTTGTCAGTCTCTCAAATAACTGATTCCTCCAACTTGGAATGTGTTGTGTTTACAGTAGAATTTGCTTTGCATTTTGATAGTACTTGCTGGTACAATCTTGTATCTTATCTGGGAGGAAGAGAAGACTGCTTGATTTGGACTTCTGCAAATCAAGTGACAAGGTTTTTCAAGTCTGAAATATTCAGAGAGACTTGTTCAGGTAGAAATTTAAAATACTTGAACTTTGTGGTGCTGTAGTCATCTGTTTTCAAGCAATCTAAAATTATGTGGTAAATAAGGCTGCTGATCAGTTTTACTGCTGTAAAGAATTCATTTTAGATGATATTGTGTTATCTCTGATACATGTTCTAATTCTGGTATCAAACACAGATAAAAATGACAAAAGCAAAGGGGTTTTTTTTTTCCATTTCTGTTTTTGGTGAATATGGTACATGAGTATCAGAATGCTTATATTTTCTCCCTTGTATGCCTCTCCACTTTCTTCCAAAAGTTACATTTTACGTTCCTATATAGGATTTCTTGAAAACAGTTTCTTAGAGTATTAGGCAACCAGACTGCAGTTTATACAACTTAATGAAGGTTATTATTTTCAGTCAGATATAATCTGCTGACACAGATGGACTCATTGAAGCCACTGAAAATTAGAGTCTAATAACAGTAGGGGCAGAAAAACAGTAATAGCTAAGATACTTTTAGCTTTGAATCTCTAAAGTGATGTAAAGTTTATAGTTGGAATTGTGCACAGATGGGATGACTAGGGAATAGACATAGAAAATGATGCACTAAATGTGGACACTATTTGCCAGTTGTCACTTTTTGTCTCCATAGCATCGTAATTTTATTACAAGTATTTAGGAATACAGAAGACATGTTTTCCGTACAAAACAGTTGGTTCGTGGCTGAAAATAATTGTTTGCATTTCACAATCTGAAATTCCTTTCTTACTGATGTAAGGATTTATTTGCCTATTTAAGAACTAGTTAATATATTGCTCTGGGGTCTTCCAGAGAAGCAGTTGAGCACAATCAGCATACAAAGCTGAGTTTTGAGAGTGGTGTGGTAATTCCCTGTAAGAGCAAAATGCCAGCATATGCAATGATCTTCCTAGCCTGCTATATTTGAAGGGAATATTTTATGATTAATTCCAGGAGATTTAGATTTTGATCTTCACAAATTTGGTTTTTTTTTTTCCTGAATTCCTTTCTGTATCAATCTGGAGAATAATGTTTCATTTTGTTGCATACTTCAGATTTTATTGTATTGTTGCAGTAATTTGAAATGCAACTTCTTAGCTTTTTGTTTTCCAAAAACCTAGCAGGAAATTTAAAAACATTTATTTAATTCATTCTTTGAAAGAAAAAAGAAACAAATCTAAGCAAGGCAAAAAACCTGCTGTGGTCTTAACGAAACAACTTGCATTACCATAATTATAACAAGGACGTTATAAAGAGAAGGATATATTTCAGGCAGAACAGTTTGCTTTTTAGAATAATTTGTGAAAAGCCAGCTGATACTTGTTAGCTGTGCTGCAACTGTAATATCCTCTTTTCAGTGTTTTCCCAGAAACTTTCAGGTTATATAATCTTTCTTTTTTCCTACTCTTTCCAGAGTAATTCTGCAGTCCACTGTTCAGAAAAATAAAACCTCTGAACCTAGCATTTCTGACAGTACAGACATTACTAAAAGAACTACCAGGTCTGCTGCAAGAAAAAACAGTGTCAAAAGGTGAGAATTACTCTTTACAGATCCAGTAACTGTTCTCTAGGCACAAACTTTGAGCTGGCCTGTCCGCTGCTGACAGGAGCTTTTGCCACAGTTCAACTCCTCCTAGCAGTGGTAAATGAGAAACAATTTTATTGTTTATGTCATGTACTGAGATTATCTACAACCTTATTTTTTCTTTACGTTACTCAGTCTTTCAACTTTGAGAATTTCATATTATAATTCCTAATGTGAGTCAGAATTACTGAAGGTGAGGGATTTTGGCAACAAAAAAAAAAGCCATTCAACAGACCTCTGCCTGGAATAAGAGGTGTTAAAGTTCTTCACAGCATTAAGTCAATTATTAGTCAGTACATGAAGTCAAAACTAAGGAATTTGATGGACAACTGAAATGTTGTAGTAGTGGAGAGACAGAGTTTATATAAAGTTTACATAAAGTGCATGTATGAGATTTTGTACTGCGAGTATGGCTGATAATCTGAACCAAACCTGTTTGGTAAAGCTTAATGAAATTATAAATTTGGATTTATGCAAGACTGGAAGTGCCTTTTGACCCAGAAGCATATGGCCATACTAGTACTATGTTTCTTCATGTGTGCTTGTGTTCATGCTCCTCTACGGCAGATCTTCGGGTCGTTATCAAAAGTGAGCCTGAGAGTGTAGCTTAAAACAATTCCCAAGCAATTTCCAGTGGTTATAAATGACCAGAATTTGTCTTGTGCTTATAGTGAAAAACTTTTGAATGAGTCTGTCAGGTGCTGAAGAGACTTGTTTTTGTTTGGAAGAGTAAACAGTGGCAAATAACATAAGAAGTAGTTATGTAGCTTGATTTATATATTGCTGAAAATTCCAAGTTCTTGTGCAGCTTTTTTCCCACAGAGCTTTTCTTTCCCCTCCCTCATCCTGTTACCTTGAAGGTGATATGAAAAATTTACTTCATAAGGCAACCCAAACAGTCATTAATAGTACACTGCAGTACATTCCACTCAGAGAAGTTATAGCAGTGCCTGTATGAGTTAATGTTTTGATTTGTGTAACAATATGTAAAAAAATAATCTCTTTCTCCTGAAATGAATGTTTTACTAAAAATCTGGAGTATTTCTCAGGGTTTTACTGTTTGGTTGGTTGGTTTTTGCCCTCCATTTTTTTACTGTTTTCACCATGTCAGTTTTGACAACAGAATTGATGGGATTCTGTCTGCTGTTTTTATTTTTCATGCCACTCCCAGTTTTAAGCACCTTGTAATGCTTGGTTGCTGTATACATGCACATGTGTAATTGAACAGAAACTTTCTGTTCCTGGAAAACACACCTCCAAGTTGACCTTTGTGTTGTGCGAGATGTGAATACTTAGCCTTAGGAGTATACAACATCCCTGAAATAAAGTTCACAGATTTCAGTTATTTTGAAAGAAATCCTGTAGGTGTATTGCCTGATTTGACTCTGAGGACCAAGGATCAATTTGATCAACTTCATAAACTACTTCATATTTTAATAGATTTTCTAAAATTTCTACCCCAAAAATTTCATTCCATACACTCTTTCTTTTCTTCTAACTTTTGACGTCAGAGAATTTCAATCACTTCATGCTTGGATCCAATAATGAAATTTGTCCTAAATAGTTACACCACAGTTCTGGAGTTCTTAGTTATCTTGTCATCTGAGATAGCTATTTGGGTGCTAGTCCCTCTAAAGGATATTTTGGTATAACTATACAATTTCACAGACTTAGAATGCAGTACCTTATTGTTAAACTTGTAGGTGTCCTTTTATTTTTCCAGTTGCATTTGGCAAAACCTCACTTTTTTTTTTTCCTCATCTCATTTAAGTTTATAGTAATTTTTTGAAGTCTGTGTAGCTTGTGTTATTTCATAGTTTCCAAACTGATTCACCTATTCCAGATTGAGTGTATTGCAGGGTAGAGGTGAATTATTATTATTACATAATTGAGATCATGCCCTAACTGACATCTGTCTTTGTCAAGACCTTGTTGCCTTCTCTGACCTGGCATTACTGTGACTGTGTACCCTTATTCTTTCGTTTTCTTGTCTGATATGTTCTAGTGGAAACATCTTGCAGTTTTTTTAGATTAATCTATTTTGTTGACACGTTAGGTCATTTTAGTCAATTCTTAGTGTAGATGAATCACATTTGCAACTTATCCTAATACAGTGTAATCTGCAGAGTTGGGTAATTCATTTGCCATTTCATCCTACAGACTGTTGGAGACACTACCTTAGAATGCCTCCAGAATGATTTTTCAGCTGAAGCAGACAGTTACAGCTGAACTTCTATTCTGGCTTTGCAAAGAGAATTTAGGAAATTTCAGTCTTACAACATTCACTGCG
The DNA here is from genome assembly GCA_033439905.1 of Ceryle rudis. Taxonomy (NCBI): domain Eukaryota; kingdom Metazoa; phylum Chordata; class Aves; order Coraciiformes; family Cerylidae; genus Ceryle; species Ceryle rudis. The sequence goes on along the minus strand of JAAGNO010023382.1, from coordinate 19,175 downwards.
TTTCCTTTGAGGGAACATCTCTAGATGTCACATGCCATCTACAAGAGACCAGTACTGGTGGATGTATGACATAGGTTCTGATTGAAATAATATTGTTGTTGTACTGCAAGAAATTGTGTTACTAGAGCATTATCCAGTCTTTTCCTGCGGACACCATGGTTTCTCCACTTAAGATGTGTTCCTTGTAAATTTGCCAGTTATTGAGATGTTTGTGTTTGTATTTTAACAAGGTGCATACATCAGATGCAATCCAACTG
>JAAGNO010023382.1:0-10404 GCA_033439905.1 Ceryle rudis | reverse complement strand
AGTGTAGAGTCTTGCACCTGGGAAAGAACAACCCCAGGTAACAGTATAGGTTGGGGACTGATCTGTTAGAAGGCAGCGAAGGAGAAAAGGACCTGGGTGTCCTAGTTGATGGGAGGCTGACCATGAGTCAGCAATGAGCTCTTGTGGCCAAGAGGTCCAATGCCATTCTGGGGTGTATTAGAAGGGGGATGGTTAGTAGGTCGAGAGAGGTTCTCCTGCCCCTCTACTCTGCCCTGGTAAGGCTGCATCTGAAGTATTGTGTCCAGTTCTGGGCCCCCCAGTTCAAGAGGGACATAAAACTGCTTGAGAGAGTCCAGCACAGAGCCACAAAGATGGTTAAGGGAGTGGAACATCTCTCTTATGAGGAAAGACTGAGGGAGCTGGGACTTTTTAGCCTGGAGAAAAGAAGACTGAGGGGGGATTTGACCAATGTTTATAAATATATAAAAGGTGAGTGCCAGGAGGATGGAGCCAGCCTCTTCTGGGTGATGCCTAATGATAGGACAAGGGGCAATGGGTGGAAACTGAGGCATAGGAAGTTTCACAGAAACATAAGGAGAAATTTTTTCCCTGTGAGGGTTACAGAGCACTGGAACAGGCTGCCCAGGGGCATTGTGGAGTCTCCCTCTCTGGAGATACCAAGACCCAGCTGGATGCGTTCCTGTGTGACCTAGTGTAGGTGATCCTGCTCTGGCAGGGGGTTGGGCTGGAGGATCTTTCGAGGTCCCTTCCAGCCCCTGACATTCTGTGATTCTATTATTCTAAGTAACAGAAAAGTAACAAAGCCACTGAGCAAGCATAGAATGCCTGCACTAGAGTATGTCAATCTCTTTTTTTTTTTTTTTTCCTCGACAGAAGAGATTCAATTGGTACCCTGTTGCTGCTATTCTTACCTCTTGGCAAAGCTATCCTGATAATTAAAATATATTACACAAAATTTGGCATCTTTCATTCAAATAGTTAACTACCGTACACATCTAGACAGAGGAACTACCATTGTTAGAAGTAGACAGCAGCTTATCGAGTCCTGTTAACTGTCTGTAAAACATTGTAGAGACAACAGAACACAGACCAAACAGGCAGAACAAAAACTTTATTCAAATCATTAAGTGCGTGTTTGTCTCAACCATAATGCTACCATTAAATGTGATGAGGCATCTAATGCTGCTCAAGGCACAGCTCTCTGCCACAGTTGTTGCAGCACATCTTCAAAACAGCATTTGTTTTCAGACAAATAAATTCCAGCTGAAAAAAAATAATGTACTTCACATTAAATTCTAAGTTATAGAGACAAAGTGTAACAGTTGTTTCTTCTTACAAAGACTTACAAAGGTTTTCTTCCTCCAGACACAAACTTTTCAGCACTTGACCCGTGTATGTCACTGAAAGAGAAGAGCTCTAATTCCATGCCTGTTATTCAGTGACTGAAGTGTACTTTTTCTGCAAATATAACCATGTTTCATACATTCAATTGCTGATCCAGTGACAGTAATTCAGTGTTACATTTTCAAGGCTAGATGTGTGTGTATATATATATTATGGGGATGTTACTGTTTATGCACATCTGCCTGTGACAGCTCTGAAGGGAAAAATATAATAGCTTGAACATTATGTAGGAACAGATCTTAATTACATAGGTGTATTAGGGCTAGAAGTTCCGATTTTGCACCCAAAGGCTGCACATAAGTGTAGCCAGAGCTGACAGCTCATCTCCCATCGGCTTAATGGCCTAATATTCTTTTTTCTTACCTTAAGTTTTTTACCAGGGCTTCTTACTTCTGAGTCATCTTAGCTATTCTTTAGTATTCCTGTTAAGCAGAGACACTCCTCTCCTCTTTCCTTTAAAGGCACTTTCATAGTAACACACTCTTGCCAATCATACACTTGAGGCACATAGTACTGTGGTATATCAAACAGTATCAATGTGGTCATATATAAATGACAGTTGTGGAGATGTGCATTCCTTTCTTTGCAAGCTTACTGTGATTTACATTCATCTAAAACTCAAGCTGAAATGCAGTAGTTTTTTCCTAGGCTACTTGCAACAATAATCTTAACAGCAGAGTACACTGGAGTAGTAAATTAAAGACTAACCTGGCTAAGATCTGCAACAGCATTTAATCTCTCCCCAACATGTATGCCATGTTTCACTAGTTTGTGTATATATTTACACCTGCTATCATTTGCTTTACATGAAGAAGTAAATCTAAACCAGGAACCACTGTTAGCAGCAGCAGACATGCTTAACAGATACAGCTATTTTGGTACCTTAACTATGACAAGAGGACTGAGATTCAGTAAACCAGGCAAAGAATTGAACAACTGTCACCACTTAACATTAATCATTTCTTCTCTATATTTAAATCAACTAGAGAAACTCCTAAGCTATATTCAAGTATGACAGACTGAAAAAGAAAATTGTCACACCTAACTGCTTTAAGACACCTTTGGTTTAATGAGCAGTAACCAACTACACTAAATTGCATTCACAAAGTTTTGGGTTGTGTGGATGGTGGGTTTTTTCTTTGGTTAGAGTTTCTTTTTTTGGTGGGTTTTTCCTTTGTTTGCAGGTTGTTTCTGGTTTTGTCTTAAAACCAGACAGTTGTTTTGTTTTTAAACCTGGACTTTTTGAAGTACCTGCTGACCAAATACTGATTATACAGCTACACTTTGACAAGTCTTTTAAAGCATTCCCCACGTAACCTATTTGACATTTTGTTTTGAAAAACAAAACAAAAGTTAGATGAGTAAACAGTAACTTTGCAGCAGCAGGAACCAGACTGAAAAAAATAAAACCATCATTTCAGCTTTCCCAGAGAAAAGGTCAGAACAGAACCAACTGTGTTACACCAAATTCAGCCCAGTAGCTGTTGGCTTTTCCCTTTATTTCACTGTTTTCCTTAGCAAAAAGAGGTGTTAGTAAAAGGAGAGACTACAGCTTCAAACTATGACAGAAATTGAGGAGAACCTTCCAAAGAAGCTCTCTACACCTATAAATACACTCATCCCTGCAAGGAAAAACATAAATAGAAATCCAGACACATTCTTTCCTGTCTGATAAGGGGAACAGGAAGAACAAGCAAAAAAATTTGAAGACCACCATAGACAAAATAATTTCTGTTCCACAATCATGAAATTGACATTCTTGGCAGGAACACCCAAACAACTACCCTAAGAACAGCAATAGTTAAATCTTAAGCTGCAGTGGTCTCCAGTAGTAGCTTGCTCCTACCAAGTGAAAGAGTCTTTGACATTATTTTATCCAGTTCAGTTACTCAAAAAGCAGCAGCATGGGTTCTTCTAACACCATCGCTGTGTTTGCTTTCGCACATTCTTTCTACTGCAGGTTGTCAAATGTATCTCTATGCCACTAAAATAATCTCCCTGTGGAATCCAAAATCTATTCTAGGAAATTAGCTTATAAGTAATTTAACAATGTAAAATAATTTAACAACGTAAAAAAAGTCCTCTGGACAGTACTGCTTTGCAGACCATTTGTTTGGAACATACAGAAAAGAGTCACTAGTCTTTCAAGGATGATAACATCGTACTTGCAGAAAGCCTTACTGGTGAAATAAGAGTTACTTTAAGTTTCGGAATACTCTTAGAGCTGCCTTCAAAGCAAAACAGTACTATATCCAGTGTGGTCATCCTCTCATTTCTTCCCCTCATCACTTCTGGCATCATTTCTTTGTTTCTCTCAGATCCCCCAGAATGACTCTCAGTGTTCCCTGTGATAGGGAAGAAGTTAGGGTTCTTGGCTCACATGAGGAATATGTCAAAGCTGCAAGGAAAGGGTATCCCACCTCATCCCCAATGTCACACAAACGTCTTGGTAAGGTATGAAACGTTTTAGTTTGTAGTGACTCCTGATAAAATAGAAAACTTCCTTTAACAGTTCAGTTCTGTGTAACTCAAAATTTTCAAAGTAGTTGCAGATTATATCTTATTACTGAAGCAAAGCTTATGATCATCTATCAATTATAAAAATAGTTTTAAAGATTACTTCCATTTATAGAGATGTTCACTGTTTTGGGTGAACAAGGTTTGCTGTTTAGGGTTTGGTTGGTTGGTTTGTTTTCCAGACTATATCCAAATAGCAAAAGCTTCAATCTGCTACTCTGATTTGTGCAGATATCACCTCAAACCCAAACCAATGAGCACTTCTTTATCTGTCAAACTCTAAAGAACTGTAACTTGTGACTGTGTGAAATAAATGCTTCAAAGAAACAGGGAAAGCATCTTTCAAATATACAATGAAATAGAGTCCCAGTTGCAGACTGTGTGGTACGGTTTACATTCTACCATGGTGTCATGGAGAACGATACAATCTCTATATACACATTTTTAAACATGGTACTCTTGAGCTTCATTTGAAGCCTTGTAGTAAAGTACTATAACCCTTCACACAGTTTTCACAAATGGAGGCAGACACTGGAACCTGTGACAGGATCCCAGTCCACCAGTATCTGCAGAACAACTCCCTTAGCAGAGGGCTGCTGTCATTCCACACCAAACACCCAAACAGCTTCTTCTGTAGAAACAGACTTTCTTTATCCACACCAGCATAAAACTGGTCTATTCACAGCTACACCAAAGCTACTTGAGATACCACCATTCATGACAGTTCAAGCTAAAGCTGGAAAATCCTCAGGATCATCAGGATTTGGAGCAACAAGCTGCACCTATAAAGTAAGAAAGGAACTTTATAAAAATCAATGCATTTCAAAAGCATCTAACAGATACATATATGTATTTTACCTTGAAAAGGGTTCATTATTCCATTCAAGTTAAATGCTCTGTATCCATCATTATCACAGAAATGCTAAGATTTTATCTCAAAAGTTATCTCTAGCATAATTTCTTCAGTATTAAAGTATTTATAATGCTGATCCACTGCTTGGGGAGGACCAGAAGATCACGAGTTCTGCAGCACTGAAGTAAACAAAAAAAGTGAAGCAATCTCTCCTGACATACTGCAAGTTTTTAGGAGCAGCATTGTTATATTTTTACATTCTAAGGCTACTGCACATATTGAATTGTAGCTTTAAACTCTATGCTCTGTTATTATAAAAAGCCTTTTTCATTCAGATTAAACAAATGCATCAGATCACTTTTGTATCATTCTCTAAGGTCCCAACTTGTATTTACTCGTACTAGACAGAAGTAAACTGAGACCTTCAGTTAGCATGAAGAATAAAGATATCATTTTTCTGTGCACAAATGCCTTTTTTTAGTGGAATTTTTTTTAACAGTTACACAGAACATGTCTATCATTCTGTAGGATGTTGTAGGAATCTGCAGGATCCCAGATCTCACACTTTGTAATGGAAGTACTATTACTGTACTATACAGAAATTTTATGCACAGGATAAAATCCTTTAGTCATTTTAATTACTTCCCAATTTATATCAAAATTTATTTCAGAATCAAATCTGCATTGCATCCTTTCCTCTAGTTACCACTACCGCAACTAGTAATCAGACCTTTTGAAATTTATGTATTATGAACTTTAAGTGGTTTTTAAGTAACACGATACAGGTCAGCAACTCAAAAGAACCTGGCCAACATACTATAAGGCAGGAATTTTAAACAAGCCTATCACTATGGAAATCAGTAATTATACACAAAATGGGGCAGGGGGCACACACATGCCAACAACGAAAAAAAAATCCACAAGCAAACAACAACAAAACCCATAAAAAACATTATTTCTACTTCTGGTCTAGGTGTTGTCTCCTCAACTTGTCTGCCGTGACCACAACCACGACCACTCCATGCTCCTCTTGATCCACGGCCAGGACGAGAAAGAATCCCAAAATTAATATCCAGCTGAGAGGTTATGTCATTCACCAGTTTTCGAAATACATGAGAATCATCTTCAAAGTCTTCTTTTTGCAACTAAAAAGAAGATCTGGTTAAAGCCTATAGCTTTCATATACAATGTTCTCCCCTCCCTGATACATATACACATGTTCACTTGTACTACAGACCAGGAAGCAGATAAATCAAGATGCAATCTGGAACAGAAGACAGGCCTTAACCTGCACAGAGTTTTAACAGAGGCAAGGAAATTGGAGCTTCCCAGGTGCCTGGGGTAGTTCTTTGTCGGCTCAGAGAATATTGGCAACAAAATCTTGTGTACCAGCTCTGTAACACTGAAGAGGTTTTACAGAAATACTAAGAGGTTTTTTTAAGGGACTAGAGAATCAAGCTTAAACTACTCAGTCCTACCATTATCTTCAAATAACAATTAAAACACCATAGTTAAGCCCAGTATTTGGCTACTAACTCATTTATTAGTCTGCATCTATGAGATTACTCTTGTTTGAACTGTTGTGTATTCCTAGTAGGTCGTGGATGTAAGACTATTTCCCATCATAATTTTAATGTGCACTGTAGTAATGATAACATATATGTATCCTATATACATCCTATACATATATATAACATAAATCCTATATAACATATATATATCCTACACAGTGATGAACCACTTACTTTATTCAATGTATAATACAGAGATTTGACTTGTCCATGTTACGCAGTTCCTTTACTTCCTACTTTATATTAATTTTGACAAGGTCTCTTGATACTGCCAGCCAAGAAACTTACAGGCAAACCCAGAAACTTGCATGCACTCCTCACATACTTGCATGATCTCTTCAGAGCTAGTGAAGGATATTCTCCCAACCCCTACCACCATCTCCCTCAGATAAGGAAGAGGGACTAATAACAACTGTGATCACCAAAAGCCACGCTAAAAAGGATGCAGACCACTTCAGTACTTCTACCTGTTCCTGGAAATGCTCAATGACTTAAAGTGATTGAGACTTAAAAAGATGCAAGTTTTGATGTTAATATTATAACTAGACAAATGATAATGTGTATTCCTATGTGCATGCGGACTTTAAGGATCAAAATTCCATTACATTAGACTCCAAGTATATGCACATACTTCTGTGATCCCCAAAATCTAAAATCTAAGTAAGCAAGAAGCTGTGAAAGACCAACCCCACAAAAAACCAAATTTCACATATTCCGAGTGCACAATGAAAACTGGGATCCAGCACAGATAAGAAATAGGACACTTAGCATCCAGACTAATAGATGCCAAAACCTGAATTTCATATACACATACAAGTGTATACTGGCAAGTAAGCTAAAGAGGATTCCAAGTTAGAATAAGAAATGTTTAGTGTAAGTAAATGTTTAGTTTCTCTAGCAGCATTAACAGAGATCTACACAGGTGGCAGCAGCAGGGACACAGGTTTTACATTGCTAAGAATGAGCCACAAGGTAGAACAACTTGACGTATTATGTATTTGCCTTCAAAATAGGGGTGAGGATCTGAGGGGAAAAAAATGAATAGATGAAGTTTAAAGCAAGTTTTGGAGTACATAATGTCATCACAATAACAAAGCTCAGATACTGATTCCATAAACCATTCAGTTTATATTAAAATTAGTAGAAAAAGAAAAGAGACAGTTTCCTATCCCAGAGCATAAAGCAGAGTTTACAGAATTCCTGAGGCAATGCTTACATCATCACTGTATTTTGACTTGTGAATCACCACTGCTTTGGAAGGAACAGTGGCTTCTGGCTTCCGAATGTTGAATTCAAGCTTTGGTCGATTCTGTTCCTGAAGATTTTTCCACTCATCTAATGTCATCTCTTGAACTTCTTCTTCTATTGGCTCTCCTTCAACAACCCTGAAAGTTTATAGTTATAAAGCAAAAAACATTAGGATGAACAAGTACACTATAAAAGTAAGGATATTAAACAAAACATTTTGAATGTTTCTCACCAAACTACTATCCTCAATTTCACTTCCTCCCCACAGTAACTGGATGTGAGGGATTTACACAAATGCAACTTGGAAAAATATACTTATGGCCTGTTTGAAATTAGGCATACAAAAAAAATGCTGTCTCCAGCCTCCTGTAGTAAATTTCGTATCAATCCAGTCTCACGGTTAGTTCAAACACTTCAGATTCTAGGCAAAATGACTTTGTCTTTTGATCTGGTATATTCTCAGCTGTACTGTTTAGTAGTGGATCTAAACCTAGCAAATACAGCCATAGTTAAAAAAACCCAAGCAGTTTTAAGACACCCCAATTGCATGGTTTTATTGACATATTTCAGTACATCATGCAGTCAAAAAGATGCAATCACACCATGGGATCTTCAAGATAATTATTATCATTTCCTTCGTTAATTTCACAGAATGGTTTGGGTTGGAAGGGACCTTTCAAGGTCATCTAGTTCAACTCCCCTGCAGGGAGCAGGGACATCTGCAACTAGAGCAGGTTGCTCAGAGCCCTGACCAACCTCACCTGCAATAGTTCCAGGGATGGGGCATCGACCACCTTTCTGGGCAACCTGGGCCAGGGTCTCACAACCTTGAGTGTAAAAAATGTCTTCCTTCTCTCTAGTCTAAATCACCCTCTTTTTGTTTAAAATGCTCTAGCTAGGTGGTGGTGTGGTGTCAGGTCTTAGGCTGGACTTGATGATCTCAGAGGTCTATTCCAGCCTCTATGATAATTCTGTGTGTAAAAGCATCACCCCTTGTCTTAGCACAACAGGCCCTGCTATAAAGTCTGTCCCCATCTTTCTGACAGGCCCCTTTAAGTACCGAAAGGCCACAGTAAGGTCTCTCCATGTCACTAAGCGCCACATCCAGTCTTTCCTTAAATGCCTCCAGGGATGGCGACTCCACCACCTCCCTGGGCAGTCCATTACAGTGTCTAATCACCCTTTCTGTGAGGAAGTGCTTCCTAAGATCCAACCTAAACCTTCCCTGGGTCAGCTTCAGGCCATGCCCTCTTGTCCTGTCACCAGTTGCCTGGGAGAAGTGCCCAACCCCCTCCTGACTACAACTTCCCTTCAGGTAGTTGTAGAGAGTGATGAGGACCACCTGAGTCTCCTCTTCTCCAGGCTGAACAACCCCAGCTCCTTCAGCCTCTCCTCCTTTTGAGAGAAGGTGTCTGAGTCTACAAAAGGACTTTATATAGAACAGCAGGTGAGACTTGAAGGCAGAGAATACTTGTTTTGTTTCTTTTTGCAGAAATAAAGGGATATAATTTCAGACAGATTTTGTGAAATAAGGAGAAAGAATGCATTTTCTATAGAGTCTGTATTTGACTAGTCGCCCTTCTTGCTGTAGGGTTTTGACATATCAAAGCATGTATCTATTCAGACAGTAATCTGAGTAATGATGTGGTGGGTCATCTGTAGATATGTCCTCCATAAATCAATGCTTATAGTCTTTGATTCAGAAAACCTCTAAGGATAGATCACTAGGTGGAAAGTATTTTGTCGTTGCCTTTTTTTTTTTCTTCCAATACATGCTGTATAATATAAGCCTTTCATTTGGCAGCCATGGTTGCTCTAGTGCTCTTCACGACTGAATCAAAGCTACACTCAGGTTGCCCTTGTTCTGTTCCTGTGTGCGCTACTTGGGCAAAACTGAAAACTCTGTTTCACGCTGCATTTGTGGAAGTTGGAAATTTGAGGAAATTGTCCCACTGGGTTTGAGTGTCACCTATTTTGGTGGTATGGGTTGATATCAGACTTTGTGAGAATACATGAAGCACTATGCTTGTGAGAATCCATGAAACAAAATGATGCAGCATTTTCTGCTGGATTTTAGAGCAGGATAAAAGGTTTTGGTGCTTTTTGAAGCAGTCACCTTCCTCAGCCCGTGAAATGCATGCCAGCTGCCACCGTCACCTGATGTGCTCCTTACATAAAGGAATGGTGGAAACAGAGCGAGATTTCTGCTCTAGCTTGTAGTCATCAATAGCAGTTGCAAACTGGGCAGCTCAAGGGCCCACAAGCAAAAGCCCCACTTGTTTGGGGACAGATGATATGGGTTGAAAACGTGGTGAGAGCTAGGCAACAACACTGCAAAGGCAGCTAGATTTTGCTGTGTTGTTTTAAATCTGTTAATACATAGATATCCAGTGTCTGGGAACATGGGCAATGCAGATCTTAGAAGTACAGTTTCTGCTAAGCTGAAAGTTCTGTGATAACGCGCTTATTGAAAATGCTTTCCTTAGAAAGTCTTCCTACCTAAATGCTGCAATATAAACAAAACTAATACTGATAGTGGAGTATTACTGTGGGAAAATGGAAAATGTTGCTCTCTATGATTTAGAGTTTTAGTGACAGCTAGTAAAACTGGGTGCTTTTTTTTTTGCTTTTGTTTTGGGGTTTGTTTTTTTTGTTTGTTTAGCAGCATGTAGTTAGAGTACCTGGTAAATTTTAGTATTTACAGATGTCTTTCTTCTAAATGATAGCTTAGCTGTTCCGTCCGTCCCGTCCCCCCCCGCACACAAACCAAATGAACAAGCCCCAACACAACCACAGAAAACGAAAAAAACACAAAAAAACAAACAAACA
>JAAGNO010023381.1:6946-28474 GCA_033439905.1 Ceryle rudis | reverse complement strand
GGTTGTCTCTCTTACTGAAATCTCGCGGTTTAGCAAAAATGACTCAATACCGACTTGGCAAGGATTTATATGCAGGCGTACCCTCTGACTTCCGCAGCTTGCTTCTGAACTTTTAATATCACAGACCTTGACACTTGCCAAACTTACCAGGCAAGTTTATCTGAAAAAGCTAGTTGTTATATTCTGAAATCTTGTGCTAAGATTTAAGTAGAATTTCATAATGACTATGTGGAAGTCCTCACACATATCAGCCTTGCAAAATCCACTTACTGCTTGTTTTCAGGAAATACTGACAAACCAAATTGCTCACAAATTGTCCATCATCTTCTGCCACTGGGTAAGAGGCAGGTGAGTATTTTGACTCCTCAGCTGGTCACACCATGCAACAGACTGGTACATGTACTCATGAACCAAACACCCAGGTCCTAATCTGTTTCACTAAATCACCTACAGAAAAGTTCTCCACAGCAAAGTTTATCCAAGTGCCAGGGGGAAAACAAACTGAAAAACAACCAAGAGAGATTAAGGCCCATAGGCTAGAAACAAGCAGCATTTAAAAGACCAAAGAAAATATAAAATATTGGACAATTTGATATGCAATGCAAGTACAGTGGGTCTGGCTTCTTTGCTTACCATGCTTGAAAGGAGTGATATTTTGCAACTTTAGTCCTGCAATTACCCTAAACAAACATTTTAAATAAATAAATAAATAAAAAAGGGGCACAATTACTCTTCTGATGCAAACTATTCCTATGATGTAAATGGTTGGTACAAACAAGATCTAGCTTTAATGCTGTATTAAACATGCCAAGGTAACAATATCTTTGGCAACAAGAAGACTGCAGAATGTAAGGATGAGATCATTGGATTTACTAACATCAGAAACAACTTTTTGTTTTGCGTACATACATTTCATTCAAACTCATTCCATTATACTTTCCATACCACCTCCAGGATTATGAGTACAGTACTTAGTCTGTACTGCTTTATGATTTTACTCAAAAAGATCTTCTTGGTTCTCACTTAAGATTTCAAATTAATTTCAATTTGTAAGCCAAGATTAAACAAAAGTTTCTGGTTTGCGACCGAAGTTAAAATGCTGAACACTTAAGAGACAGCCGTTGGTTCGTGATAAAATAGGAAAAGTTTAAACTCTTAAGTTAAAATACAGCCATAGCATAGAATTATCTATTCAAAAATTAATTTTTCAAAATATAATTCTCTGAACATGTTACACATTAAATATTGAGGAAAGTTTCCCTGGAGCTAAAATTTTCCAAGAACACTAACAATCTTCATTAAAGAAGTAAAACAAACCACAGAGTATCTGGAGACAAAAAGGGGTTAGAATTGGGGTCACCTTACTACAGAGTAGCTTTACCACCATTAAGATGCAGGTTTCCCCCTTAATCTTGAAAAATATGTTCATATTTACATACAGTATACACACAGTTGAGGCAATTGATTGTCAACACATGACAAACATATGTACCTATCCACACACAAGTAAACCTCACATGGTGAGAAAAAACCCTGTCCCAGTAAACTCCAGTATTCATAAGTAGTGCAAATAAATACTTTGTCAGAAAACGATTTTTTTTTTCCTCACTATTTTGATGTTAAGACGGCTAATTTTAATTCTTGTAAAGCTAGCAGGAGTATGTTGGAAATGTTGTATTTAAGACCAACACACATGCAAACTACCAATACTAGATTTAATGCTTACTGGCTGCAACACGATGTTCAGCATTACAGAATGAAGTATGCTGTTAAAAAACGTTTCCAAATTCACATCAGAAAGTGTGTTCAAAGAAATCTGCATTTAAAATGAAGAGTGACATACAAAGGCTCCAAATGAAAACTAAAAGGATAATACAGCAACTTAACTGTCATCTTACAACATTAATTTTAACAGGTATTTTTACTTCATCACTTCGCTGCCGGCAGGATGAAAAACATAGCTCATCATTTAACCAAAAAGCTGCTCACAATAAACCCCTGAAAAGGATAATCGAGCTGGAGATAGCAATCCCAACGTTCTATATTTTCTTAAAATTATAAAGCACAACAAAAGCGAGTTGCAAAATGGCAGCATATTGTGATGTGGTAAAAATTTTATCAAGTAATAATTCATTTATCCCTACTTAAATGTATATATACATCAAAATATAGTACCCACACTTCCTCACCTAAGAGCTAGGTGTATGTGCACACGTGTGCACATACACAGGGGAAAAAAATCATGGTGGTTTGACCTTCTTTTATCATGCTGCAGTTGCACTGAAATACTGCAGAAATCTAAATCTAGTGCCTCATGTCAAGTACCGAATGTTCTAAAAGATGACACAGCAGAGTGAATTCAGGATAATGAGATTTAAGTCTAAATATTTGACACAGGAGTCAGAAAATTTAAGTACGTGTTTGTTTTGTATGTAGCATATATTATCAGAAAGCCAGCAGATTATTCCCTCAACCCATATCACAGACACTTCTAATTTTACTTCTGCCACAGTACTTTGAAGTTCACAGAACTTCAGTGTATAAAATTTCGCTACGATCTTAACACACCTTGGCATATTTTGAGGCACATCTAGAAGCACTAATGACAAACATGATATACAGCACTGGCAAAGCCTGTTATCCCAGCTCGTTTGTATATACTAGTGACAACTCGCTTTGAAAGACAGATGTCGAACAGTATTTGTCTGAAAAACTATAAAAGAAGCTCCCACAACAGAAACGTTGCCCTAAAAGGATAATTTTGAGAAGCTATAGCTGTACCACATCACCACATAGCAAAAAAAAATGTAATTTTTTTTTTTTACTGGGATAAATTTGAACTCTTTAAAAAGCCTTATATGGGATAGGTATACATACACACAAGAAAAACAAAACAAAAACTTGAAATTATAACAAAAGGCACACCTTCAAAATGAGAACTGTAAATAACTTAAAAGGTAATCTGACTAAAGTTTTAACCAACTTGAATTTATGCCTGTACATTTGACTTCCCTGTCTGAATTCACTGAGCTGTCTCTCTTCCCTGAAATAGTTTAATAGTGTGGGGTCCTACACATGAAAACATTTTAAAAAAAATAAATAAATAAAAAGAAAATTGGCTTGATGCCAATTTAAGAGTCCTAAAACTTCCGAAGGAATGGAGGGAATGCTTATAATGGCAAATGCAGAAAATAGAGAAGCTTGCGAATGAACAACTTAAATTATTAAAAATAATTCCTAAAAAATTAGATGACTCTCCTGACCTTTTCAAAGAATTAAGCAAATTATTTGGTCCTTTTCAATTTAGAGTGATGGCTCTTGAATAGAATTTCCTTTGTGATGGTTTCTACAAAATATAAGCTTTGTACTTTCAACCACAACTTCCCAATTACCTCCACTAGCAAAACTTTATGAAGTATAAAAGAGTTCAACTATATGCAGCTTTTCACATTTTTACAAAAAATGCCTCGTAGCTTAATCTCAGCTTTGCCTTAGTTCCATTTGTGTGTGGTCCTCAATTTCAATTTATTAACTATAAGGTTTTCTTTTTTTCCTCTTGATTTTATTTACTCCTTAACTTAGTTTATGCATCAGTCCAGATGCTGTTGAATTCACTTTATGAATGTAAGATATGAAGATTAGACTACTGAAGTGCCTCAAACCACAAAAAACCTTCAAATGTTTAAATTAATTTTAATGTACATTTGAAAAAATTAAATTTTGAAATATTAAAAAAACCAAAACCAACCAACCAACAAACAAAAACCCACAACAAAAGAAACACCCAAACCAAAACCAACTACCAGCAATGCAACATCACGTCATTGTCTTCAATTTCATAAAGACCATCATTCAGAGATAGCCTGCTGTTTATAACTGCTTCTGTTTATCCTTCACAGTGACTGATTGAAACCAAAGTGCCCACATAAAGATCATAACTCTTTCCTGTGGGTTTACAATTTGTAATCTTCCAGGATATCATACATGACTTAAGCATAGAAGATGAACTTTCCCCTTCTCTCTCCAGAATTCAAAAGAGAGATAGAGAATGACAAACATTCTCCTGTATAACCAGAAATGTGCTTCTAAGCAGCGTTCTCTAGCATGAGTACCAGCCAATGCCCACACGCCAGTCATATACATTCAAGGCTTGGCTCAATGGCAAAAGTTCTGAATTTTCTAGACTACGGCCAATACACTAAAATAAAGAGTTAAAAAAACCTCAATAGATTATACATACCAAGGCAATTGTGATCCTTCTGGGTAAAAAGGACTGTCAGTACCCCTTTGTACAAACCGTGTTTCTAGAAAAGCATTTCACATGGAAGCTTCAGTGTTTCTAGCAAACTATCGTCTCTATCCCTGAGACAGCCCCTTAAAAGTACGGTCTGTCTGGACTTCAGGATTCTTCAAATGACTTCAGGGACACTGAAAAAGCAGCTGAGAGGGGCAGGGGTGTCCAACAGCCATGATACCATAGAAAGCAGCCTGAGAAATACTCTTTACCCGAATACACCTTTCAATTCAGTGATCAGCACCTCACAAGAACAACGACAACAAAAATGAAGCAGAGCTAGCCATTAGTTCCTGGGAAAGTAGTGTTTCCCTCCCACTTACAAACCAAACTGCTTTAGCAGCA
This sequence comes from Ceryle rudis, assembly GCA_033439905.1. NCBI lineage: Eukaryota > Metazoa > Chordata > Aves > Coraciiformes > Cerylidae > Ceryle > Ceryle rudis. Next base: position 23,835 of record JAAGNO010023381.1, on the reverse strand, counting down.
TGGTGTTACCTACACTTCAGTCTATATGCAGAATGACCCTGTGTCCTGGAGGGGAAGACATGTAACATTACATATGGCTACAACGCCATTAGAAGTGCATTGTAACCTACACTATCTACTTAGAATTCTCTCTCTGAGGGAAAACAACTTGTTAATAGGCATGTCTCAGTTGCTGAACATCAAAAGCTTCTAGTATGAGAGACTGGGGGCAGGCAAGAAAAAACTACCCTCATTTTAATGAAAAAAGTGCTGTAGGCAGCCAGGAGCAGCAATGACAATCCCCTCCCCAGAACGGATTGCGCAGACTCGGAGAGGTCCAAAGTCACATCAGAATCTCTGAGGCTCTCCTGGTTCCAAGAAAGAAAAGTCAGGATCCAGTAGTCTTTGCAGTACTGTAGACCGAGAAAACAAACCCGTTTCTATTTCTTAACAAAGCCAAAGCATCATCTCATAGGGATCACATTCACCATTTCTGCCGGTGTCTCCAGTCTCACAGTGTTGAAATGGGACTGATCAGCCTACAATGGATTGCACATCACCCAAGGAGAAAGGAAGGCATGGAAAAAGGCATACAGTACATTATATACTGCTTCACAACCATGTTTACAAGGTGGGAGGGGTGGGGGGAGGATGAAGGTGAGAAAAGAATTATTGCTGTTTCAGTAATACAGTATGATAGCTAAACCAAATCCAACAAGATCACAACAGTCAGTTTTTTCACACTGTGGGATGATGGTTCATGTTTTGCCTAAGGATGAATTTGCCTGGGGATTAAGGGGAAAGAGGGAGTCCTAAGGAAGGGAGTCAACGTTACACCTGGGATATCAGCTGCATATTGAAACTTGGAGATCGAGACTGCTTGGTTAGGGGAGCTACTGGGGGAAGAAAATCTTTACCTTCCCCAGCTTGGCCTAGTCGGTCCTCCTGTAGGCTGATAGTTGAAAACCGATTGGTATTGCCAGCTGCTAGATTGGTAACACCCTCTGTACCAGCTCCAGCACTGGAGCCTCCTTGACTGCCATTCACATAGTCAAATGATTTACTGGAGGAAGTACTGGCAGTCCTGATCAGGCTCAAACTGTTGGCTTTTGGCACCACCTGCCCTGCAGGCAGGCTGAGGTGTTTCTTAGTAGGTGTCATCTCAATTATATCTGCACCAAGGTCAGTGGATTGGTGCATGTACTGCTTCCGAGCTACTGAATCTCGAGGGCTCTCATTGGATTTTGCTGCAGATGAGGCTTCTTTGTCCTTAGTTGAACGCCCACTTGCTGTTTTCCTTAAGCTGCCCTTCTGGGATGCAGATGATACAGGTTTGGTCCCAGCTGGCTGGCTGCTGAGGGAAGCTCCTGATGAAAATCCTTCATCAGCATCATTAAGATTCACAGATTCCTCTCTTCCGTTTATACCTTCAGCATCTATTAAGAAAAAAAGAAGCAACCAAAAAACCCCCAAACCAATCAGAACACACAGTAAGCATTCCAGTTACATTAAGACAAAGATGCCTGCAGAACGTCAAAACAAATCTCATTTGCTAATCCACCTGGTTTCCACGTGCTTAAAAATTTCTGATTCTCATCCAGTAATTTTCCTGTCATATTTCACAGAAAAACAGAACCTAACAATAAGTAGTCCCTGAGTTTGATTTGCCTTTCCCCTACATCACTTTTATCAGTGAGAATATCGCCTGAACTTTGTCTATAAACAAGAATTAGACCTCATTTGGTTAATTCTTTCAGACTATTTTTATCCTATTTTGAGGCAAGATCTAAGCATGCTCAGGATCTCTTCCAGTCAGAGTAAATTTTGTCAAGTGCTCACTAAGCTTCAGAATTAGGCTGCTTCCTAGGCCGGCAATCACAATGTTCCAACAGAGGTAGAAGGCTTCTGTTGTGTGTAGCTGGCACTTCACACCATGTGACTATACTTTCTGCTGGAGATTAACCTAATTCCTAGTTCTCTCTCCTCCAGAGCTTGACCCTCCCTGCATTTCCAGCAATTCTATCTAAGTGATTCATATTGTATTTGCTTGTATCTCAACATCTAGGTTTTTCAGAGGAAAAAACCCAACCATTGTATTAAGAGAAATTTAACCTCTGAAATACTTCATGTTGAAGAGGCACTGTGCTTTTTACTGGAGTCTCAAAGAGGAAACAAAAGAGCCTGAAAAAGTTCTTTCTCAAATCCTTGTTTTCAGGTCTATAATATGATTAGGGCTGCACAAAAAAAAGACTTTTTTCTTTTTTTTTTTTTAAACTCTTATTCCAGTCCTTTTTCTAATCTCCAATTAGTCAAAAGTAGAGTTATTGTTTCAGTAGAAAACTAAATAGCATTCACATTTCAAAACTGAAACGGAGATTGAATTTTTGCTCTATATCTTGTCTCAGTGGGGAAAAAAAGGCACAGTTTAACTATGTTAGCAAAAAAGGAGACATTCGGGCTGTTTTTCTTTATAAAAGCTGTGGAGCCTAATTATTTGTGAGGTATCTGGAAAGCTATGGATCTGGCCCAGCTAAAGCCACTGTACTGCTCCACTGGCAATTCATTCAACCCAACCTGCCACCAAGCAAACACGTTTAAATCTCTTTTGTGGAATGGGGAAAAAGCTGTTGCAAGGATCTAAGAGACTCGAACATTTGAGTGGAAGCTCATCCTTTTGTGCCAATTGTAAGCAGAGCACTCAGGAACATTTTACATTGTGGCAAGCAGAACAGACACAAAGCTTTCAGTGGTGGTGTTGCCCCAGTGTAGCAGGAACATAGCCTGATCCAACTTCACATTCCTGACGTATAAAGCATAAAAAAAAAAAGAAAAACCCAACACCTTTACAGGGAGGTTTTATTACTCTGCTTTAAACTTTCTTCTTTTCGGAGAACTTTTTGCCTTGGGATTACCATTACTGTGTACCAGCTTACAGAAGATGTTTAGCCATCTCCAAATCAGATCATTCTCAGGCCTCTCTCAGAGCAATGCAACGTGAGATTATTCTGTAGTTTTATATAGTTCTATTTGCTGCATTAGCAGAAAGGTAAAATAGTTCATGCTACTGCAGTCTTCCTTCCTTGGTAAAGCCATTAGCCTTAGATGCAGAAGCTTCTTGGGTTTCAAGGGGTGTGATTAAAATGAAGGGTGCATTACTCGCTTTAAACATCTACTGTCCCCTCCTTCTGCCCACCCAGTTTGGTCAACTCAGGCCTGCATCTTCTCATTGAGACACAGGTGTATTTTCTTACATAAGACACTGACACATTTTATTCACAATCCACCACATCTCCATTCCCCTCCCCACCAACCTTCCCTCATGTAATCAAAGATGCTAATAAAAATATGACGTAACTGGAACACACTGAAACCAAATCACTTTTTCAAATAAACCAACATTTATGTTTCTTTATATAATCATGCAAAGCTGGATGAAAGCATGTTTGATTATGAGCAGCAATAGCAGCAGCTGAAGTCCCCTCTCAAGCCCTTCTCATTCAAATGAAAGATGTGTAATTTGCAAGAAGGTACGTCCAGACAATACTGCTCAGCTTTTTATTACTACAAGAACAGTAGTAGTCTTCAAGTTTATGTTAAAAGATTGATGAATAACAGGATGCTAAACCAGATATTCCTATTCAGGGACAGTGAAGGAGAAGAGTCACATTGAAAAAGTGTCATTTTATCCAAAATTCAAAGACAAGACTGAGAGGGGTTGTTGCAAGCTTTTGGATGCTGCAACTATCCATAGGCCCAAGCAGCTCAGCAGTGTTCAAAAATGAAGAAGATAGAGAAGACAACATGCAAGAGAAATTTCTGTCTAGTCAGATTCCTATACCTAAGTCTGTAAAATTCTAAAAGCTACCCCAAAAAAATGTTTTGAGTCCTTACATACTGTTTGGGGTGAAAGGTAGGATGAAGTCAAAGTTTTCAACCTCCCCCTGTAGGCCAATAAGACAATTAAAAAAAGAAAACAACCTAAAAATCTACTCCTCCCATGCACTCTTCTTCTGTAAGGCCAGAAGAGAAAGAGACAGTGCTAGGTGACAGAAATCAGATCAGTTACACCACAGTGTGTATTCAGGACTCTCACTGTTCCTTATCAAAGAATATTTATGTCTGTACATAATTAATCCTGTAGATGTCGATACAGCATTCTGCACTGATCCAGGATATTGCACATAACCACAGCTGCTACCATCCAGACACAGAATGCCTCGTAAGGCATTACTGAGTCATTCTTGAAATCTTCTACCTTTTTCTATTTAGTGGGTCAAAACATTGATCTGAGGAAGGGGTTTTATATGGCTGTTTAAAGTGACTTTTATTCTATTTATCCTTCCCATACCTCAAGCTTGAAAAGTCATTAGAAATTACCAATTTCAAAAAAATATCCAAACAATACTTATGACAGGGAATTTGCTAGCTGAAATTGTCTGTGAAAACAGCATCAGTAAAAGAATAGATCACTACATATCCACACAATTCTGTGTGGATAATCAAGCCAAACTCCATTCCTCTGCCTCCTCCCAGATGCTATCAATTGGCAGAATTCAGTTTGCCCAAGCATGTAACCATACATTGCTAATGTTACTGAAGTAAAGGGTATTCAACCCACTCCTATTAATTAAAGCAAGAGGAGCGATGCCTTATCCAAGAACGTGCCAAATTATATAGATGTCTTAAAACAAATTAGGACTAGAAGGCCCCATCTTTATCAACTTCTTTCCCTCTGTCTCTCCCAGAAGGTTCTCTTCACCTGAGGACTTCTCCATATCCTTCAGGTCATGCACATGCAAAGTTTAGTAAAATGGAGTTAGACCAGCTGAACAAGTGCATTTAGGAGAAGACAGGACCCATTTACTGAGCATGCTCAAATGCACCAAGGAGTAGAATATAAACTAAACATTTTTTGGCACCTGTCTTCTACAGAAGCGTGATGTCTCAATTGTTGTTTGATAGCAACTCTGATTAAGGATACACTACATTTAATCTCCAAATTCTCCATTGTTTCCAGAAGAAAAATCTGAAAGCTCTTATCCAAATGCACAAATAAATCTCATTTATGATCAGCTGATATGCTTATAGAGGCTGGAAATCCAAAAGGAATGTTCAGATAGAAAAAGGAGACTTAAGATAGGAGAACACTTGAGAAACATGCTTAGCTGAATTTACAAGAAATTAATTCTCATCTCTGAGGAGAAAGCATGATTCAAATTCAGTATTCAAAACTACATTCTGTATGGAGTAAAGATGAGGAAATTAATAGATTAACTTAAGCAAACTAAATTTCTACCAGCTATTCTATCGATTATCCTTGGCTGCAGAAGAGACATACAAAGTCCTGCAGCATTTGTGTGGACAGCATGACTGAGAAAGCAAGCAATAATTGTTTCCAAAGGTTTTAGAAACATGACAACCTGTTTTCTTCTTGAAAACACAAATGCTTTTCTGGTACATGTCTTTAAAGCAGCCAGCTCATTCGTGTAGAGGAGCTGAATGTGTATGAATTTTCAGTTAAAGAATGACTGGCAAATAAGAACATCAACAGTTGTATATCTGTCTTAGATGGGCTTGACCTTCAACAGGAACAAGAAGTTTCATTCTTTGAAATTTAAAACCTGCAGACTTACAAGACACTACTGTAACTAATTTGTAGCCAAATCCATTTATACTCTATATTGTCTGCTTTTCAGGACTCAATTCATGTTCATCTGGTGCATTTTTTCCTTTTGAACCTTAGATTAAACATGCTCAGTAATAGAAAGTTTCCAAGCAATCCCAAAGCTCTTGGCTGTCTCCCCTGTTTGTTGGGGTTTTTTGCCCCCCTTTTTTTTTTTTTTTTGCCATGCCAAGCAGTCTTTCACCACACAGATGCAAGCCCCAGGCCAGCCCACATGATAACAAAAGGTAGTACCTGACCTGATGTTAGGTATATAGGGGATGCGTGTATTGCAAAGAGAAGCTAATACACCCTGGGATAGCGGAAACACACACTAGAATGGAAAGAAGTTCTGCTTGGGGATAGGGAGCCAGGATCCTCCTCCAGCAACTGCCTCACTGACTTCTGCCTCCTCATCTCTGTCCTACCCTCTGTTGTGGCTGCTGCCAAGGTGGGCTCCAGGAAGCCATGCTCAGGGGTCCTGCGCATCAGCACCTCCCCCTCTTGCTCACGTTTGATCCCTAGGTCTGTGGAGCCGTGTTGGATCGGTGAGCCAGGTATGCTTGAGTCAGCCTCGTTTGAGAAGTCAAAGCCATCTGGGATTCAACATATAACATTTTAGTGCTTTTCTATTCCTTTCTTGGCATTCCAACCCAGGCAGGGAAAATAGAAGATTTATGCGGACATGGAACAAACACAAAACACTACCCATGCTTAGTCTGAAGTTGTGAGAACATCCACAGAAAGGGAGAGGTGGGCTATATTGTAGACCAGAGACTAGCAAATTAATATGTCGACTACAGTGAAGACAAACGACCCAGAGTCCTTAAAACAGAAGACCGCTACTTGTTGTCCTGGACATCCTAATTCAGCTGAAGACCACAGGTCATCAAATCCTTTTGCACAGGATACATGGGGGAAGAAAAAACAAGAAAGAACACAAAACAAAACAACAAAAAAAATCCAGTACCACAGGAAAATATGTAATCCTTGTTTTCAGACTCTTTTACCAGCGGCTTATTTATAGATTCTACGTTTTACTTTCAGCCATTTATGCAGCTTTTTTTAAATCAACGTTTTATAAATACAGCAAAAGAGCTGTGTAACTATGACAAAGTGATTTCAGAGCAAGCTTTCTGCTACTCTCACACTGAAGATATCATATTAAGATAAATATTACTACTAAATTTTTTTCTTCATGCAGTCAAGTACACTTCCATACAATAGAAGTACTTACTGAGTAAAAATAAGGACTAATTCTAAGCTATCCAAAGCTATTTTATGACATGGTCCCTCTTTAAACTGGGCCATATGATGTTAGGAGTGTGATGTTCAGTTTTTTTGTCTCCCACTGCTTGCAGTAGTTTTAGTCAGATGGAACCCTATCAAGGTCTGGATAATACCATTCATTCTCTGAGCTATTTATGATAGCAGACAGTTGAGTTACAGTGTGGATCAAAGGGATAACTCAAATTCTAAGCCAAACTCTACCCCTATCAATTTTATGCGGTGTTACACGGAGAATATTGAACATTTTCCAGCTTCTCCATTTTCTTACCTACCTCATGGGTTAACATCAAATCAAAAACCAAACAAACACCCCAAATGTTCATGTTCATGCAGTGCTCTGAAGATGTAAAATATACACTGTTATGAAGTATCACTTTTCAAAAACAAACAAACAAACAAAAAAATCCAACCAACTCTTCTGGAAACATTCAAACTCAAAAGCCAGATTACAATGATGATGATGAATACAATACACTCCAGTATTTGCTGTTGGCAGAGAAAGCTCACCTTCTCTCCTCCAGCGATGACGACGGATAGAAGCTGTTGTAATAGCAGTTCGAGAAATCCTTGGCACAGTCGGAGTAACTTCTACTTTCAGTACCTTCTGGCCTTCTTGCGATGCGTCAGGAGCATCAAAGGGCAGTGAGTTCTTCATGGCATTTGCAACCTAGGATAAAAGTAAAATGCTGTACCACTACTGTCCTCGATTGCACTAATGGCAATATTTAGATCTCTTGCTGGATACAGAAAGAGAAACAGCTAAGAACTGTTAATTACGCCGGATTCCATCCAGATGGATGGCTCCATCCCCAAGATTCACCGTTGATAACTAAATTGAAAAGCTCATCACAAACCTATTCCCAAAAATTATATCTTGGTTTTCTCCAGTTTTTGAGGTACTTTATTTTGTTCCACATTTGCCTTCAGTACTGACAGAGGTGACAACCTATACGGGAACGTCTCCAACCAAGAGAGACTGGAAAATGACACAGAAAATACCATTTTTGTTTTATAAGAAAAATATCAGCAAACTAAGTAACAGGCCAAGCCAATGTAAACAGCATACGGCCTTGTCCATGGCCAATTTCCACCTCCCCCAAAACTGACCCCTAAAACCTAAAAAAAGATGAGACTACAGACATTTGCAAGATTATTATTTTTTATTTGCAACATAAGAAGTGAGCAGCAAATGCTTAAATTACATTAACTTTTTTTAGATCTATTTTTTTATCAGATCAGAAGTTTTGGTTTGCAGCTTTGACAAAAACAAATGACCTCTTTTGATGCTGTTTCTTTAAATTTCCCACAAAATGCCTAATATGAGACTACTTTTTAAAATAATTTAAAAAAACAAATTTCAGTTACTCTTTTCTAGTTTACAAGTAAATTATTCAAAAAGTAAACCTGTATACCAGCTCTTAAAAAGCAAGCTGGGTCTCTGTAGCATGTGCAGTATTCAGCAATAAAAAAAGTTGCTACACACAAAATGGGATTTAAAACTTTGGTGGGGGGAAAGGAACACACATTGGTTTTCCAAAATCTTACTGATTTTATAGAACCAACCAGCAATAAAATTCTTTTTGGTAACTTTTGGCAAACTTTGTTGCCTTCTAATGGATCTTCTATCACAAAAATACTTGATTGTGCAACTTGAGAGAACATAGTTTGCTCTATGGCAAGCGGAACACATTCATTTAAATATATGTGGGCTGCATGTCTTAAATCCATGTGGTCTACTTGTTAGCTCAAGGCAAAGGCAAGTAAAGCATATTTTAAGACAGATAAAACTATAGTGTTGACTGTTGTTGTTCACTCAAATGAAATACAGATCTGCTTTACAATATGCATCTTTGCCTGACGCTCCACTTTTCTGACAATGCATTCATACATTTTCCTTCCTTTTAGGCCATGGTCTTTTTCTAAGAACAGGCATTCTGTTTATTGTATAAAGATCTGTGGTGAGCTGATGGAGTAGTATCAACTGTTTAGCACATTATTACCATCATGGTATACAATCATAGTTTTATGCTGTAAGAAATATTTTCCTATGTTCCACTCAACCTAGTGACAGCATTAATGCATTTTTAAACCTCATTGATGTTGTCTTGATATTCTGAGGTTGTCAGAGGCCTTGTAAATGTAAGGGTCATCTAACAAATAAATTCCTCGAACTCCCAAAACCAAACCTGCCTAACTAATTAAGTCATCTTTCACTGGCACTCCCAAAAATGCAAACTACAAGGAATCTACTAAACCACTGGAACAGACCCTACTGGCAGAATTTTGTATTATTTGTCCTGTGAAGCTCTCAGACAATGTTAGACTATAACACTGCATATGTCATACCATAAAATCTCCATGAATTAAAGGTGTTTATTTGCTTTACAATGAAGTAAAAGTGACTTTCCTACAAGTTGTAACAGTCAAACCATCCAGCAACCATAAGAAGAAAAGAAACTGTTTCAAACAGTAAAGCCACACAGATCACAGGATATTAATGTAAACCAAAGACTTTTTGCTTTGGAGTTGGAATGGCTGCCGTATGATCCTCATCTCCAGCTGCTGTTGTGATCCTGTAATTCCCCATTAAACATCCTCTCCACTGCCTTCCTGTCCGACTTCTAACCAGCACAAAATATTATCGGCACCATCACAGGAATGCTCCTTATCATTCTGCCTTCCACTTGTCCAACACTGATTTGCCCTTTGCTAGCCAATTGTCTCAGCCTCAACACTTGTTTCTGAACTGGTCTCCTATTCACATGGACCTTTTTCCCCATGTTATCCTCTTGAAATGGTACAAGCTGCATTCGCTCTAGCCTTGAGCACATTAAAGAACGCAGAAACTCCTTTCTGCTGTACTGAACTAAAGTAGATCAAGTCCAAGAATAGTATGCCATGGTTTGCTTTCCCACCTTCTCTACTCACTAGAACTGCACCCTTTTTTTAAGGGGTACCCTTCTCAGTATACAGGATTAAAATTTAAGCAAAAAGCTTCTGCAACAGGCCCAGAAAAGACAGAGCACTTCTGCTTGTTGAACCTTTTAACAGCTGGCCCTTTCTAACAGAACAAATTGTACTCACTGGGGTCTGAAGAGAACCATATGGAGTAAAAATTACTGCAACAGTAAAACTTTGAAACAATGTAAACAACCAGTCTGAATGAATCACAGCACTTCTTTGACAGGATCAACAACAAAAAATCAAAACCCAAAACCACAAAACTGCAATCCTTCAGCATGCAAAAAATTTTGCTAACTATGTCTAATCCAGCACTTAAAGGCAGAAAAGTGAATCAACAGCACAATTCAGATTTAGCAAGCCAAGTCTGAAGGTATCAGTGACAAGAAGGTTGGTTTCAGGCCAGACATCCACTCTTGCCTACCAGAAAGGTGCTCTAATGAAAGAGCATCCAACAAAAGCAATAAAATACGCTGTATAAAAGTCACAACAGGGATTTACTGATCCATGCTTCTCATGTACCGGGCTAAGAAAGCCTGTGTGTCTCCGCACTGAAGACAGAGATTTCTGCCTGAAACAAGTGTAGAACTCTTGTGTTCAGAAGAAAAGACTGACTGGAACAGAGCTACTCCTTAAGTCAAGGATAGCTCAGCAGCAATACTGAGTGTTGGTGCTTAGTTTACCTCTGAAGAAATTCCCAGTTTTCATGATGATAAAACCCAGTATTGAGTGGTTGTTAACAGAAATTTATCCTTTCCCAGAAAATCCCTTTCATTGCATTAGTTCCTGCCCTTACCAGCGCATTGTCTGGGTATTGGTGAAAGACCACTTTCACATTTACATTATGTCACAGCCTTCTCATGCTGCTATTTCAAGTTTTGGGTTGGTTTTGTTTGGGTTTTTTGTTGTTGTTGTTGTTGTTTGGGGTTTTGTTTGTTGGTGGGTTTTTGTTGGGTTTTTTTTTTATGCCTACAGACACTATAAACCTATTTAAATAAGAGCATGGATCTACTATATTGTCAAAAGTATTTCTCCAAGAGACATACCCAAGCACAGGGACTGTGATATTTCTCACTATAATGACAACTGATGGTATTCCCATCAGTTATACAAGTAGCTTGAGTACAGACATCTAAAGATAATTCTAATGTGGGGGGTTGCCCGAACATTAAATGGACTTCAAAAAATATGCTGCTGTTAGGAAATCCTACACAAAGGCTGAACTTGAAACATACCTGGGATGCTGCATAGCTGAAATTTTATTTGGTGCCAGTAGTTCTAAGTTTGAAGAACAAAATTTCATAATGCTACTAAATAATACATATCTCCTGGAGAATGCAACAAGGCAAAAGGACTCCAACCTTTGAAAAAGTCAAATTGTTGGAATATATAGCATGAGGCCAAGGACGTGCAGGTCATTCCTCTATAAAATTGACAATTTCTTAAAGCTGCTTTTTAAAAACTGCAGTAAAACAAGATAGGAAGCAAGGCAATGATCAGAGTATTAGGAAGAAAACCCCCCAGGTGTGCCTGCACGCAGACATGAAAAATCTGACAGCTGGGGAAGGGAGGGCACACTGGTTATGTCATGACATCACTGACGCCAGACAAAGGGGTGACGGGATGGAGAGGCAATAGTAGCTTAAAAAAAAAAAAAACAAAAAAACAAAAACACAAAAAAACCCCAAACAAACAAACACCCCACAAACAGAAGACATTCTAGAAGAATCTTACAGTTAGAAGTAATCTCTAAGGACACAATGATTAAAATTGAACAATAAGGACTGAAAATTGGCATATCATCAAGTTCCAAATCCTCCTACACACCTTTTAAATGTAGTAGTTTGATGGGGTAGCCCAATTCAGCAGGTTCAATATTTAATTTAAAACTTTCAGTCTGATGGAGCTATGAGTCATTTCCAAAAGGAACCAACTATTATAATAATTCGATGGATACCAAGCATTTTAAAATGCAGCAGTGTCAGAAAGCCTGTAGATAAATTTTACAGCCAATATTAACTTAAAGAGAATATTTTTACATAATTTATTGTAGAAGAGAGGGATCTCTGATTGCCATATGAAAAGATTTTTCCCAATGCACTACTCTCTGAGTTATGTAAAAGCAATGAAATTTTACTGCTGTAAGTTTAGAGAACTAAATGCTAGCCACAATTCTGATGAAGAAACTGAGACAATAGTCTATTTTACTTTATTTTCCTTAATTTTCTACATCTGACAAATAACAAAATCCCTTCATTCCTCTTTTCTGCCAACCTCTTTTCACCCACCTGCATCCAGTCCAGTTTCACCACTTCCCCCATTTAATTTCTTTCTTTTTATGATCAGAACAGCAAGTATAGTGGCAACTGGAAGACCACCAACAACAACAACCACACCACTAACCCAATCACAAGAACTCTGTGCTACTGCTGCTCCTCAAAAAAGGTAAAGATTAAGATTTGTGTGACTTTGGTGAATCAAAATCTGACATAGAATCTGGAGATGAAGCTCCTTTTCACTTTCAGCTCTATTCTGTTGTTGCTTTTTCCACTGTGTTATCAGTTAAACCACACAGCATGAAGGTTTAGAATCAAGGAAAACACCTTTTTTTGCAGCCAATGTCCTGTGATATATAACCATTCGGTTAAGCTTCTTTGAATCACTCACTGGCAACTTATGCCAAGAAAAAAAAACCAACAAACATTTTGTTTCAACTGCAATACATTAGAAGATCCTAGCTTTCAGCATCAACGAGTCCTAGGAGATTCCCAACACCCTGGCTTAATACTCAAGCAGAAAAAGCATGGTATAAATAGCTATGTTGAAAACACCAGATGTTAACAACAACTTGCATTTGGGAGAGCAATAAATGGCCACAAATGCTTTAATTACCAGTCCACTTGAGAAATACATCCATACTCCTCTTAAACAAGCCCATAAATTGCAATGGAATTGTTTCTTACCAGCAAAGGCTGTGAGTAGAGTTCAAGCTGTGCTCTGTAAATTATGTCCTCCAGTACCTCCTGGCCAAGATCCCACTGACCATTATAACTAAAAACGAAAGAAAGGTATTTATCTTTCATATCTTATGAACTCAAACTTGTCTTTTTTTCTGCCTAAATCCAGCTCCTCACTTCTTCGCTTATCTAAAAAGGTCATAAACGGTATGTACAGCCCAACCTGTCCACTTCTTTTGGAATAATAAGAAAATGCTTTGTCTATAAATCTTGTTGGTATAACAAAAAGGATGCTCCCTGGCACCTTCACGCAAGGCAAAGTTGAGGCCATAATGAGGAGAAATTTAAAGAATAAAAAAAAATATGAGGTCAAGATGTAAAGGTTAACACTACTTAGCAGAACTGAATTTCCATCAGAAATGGATTTTTGCTACCTCAGAAACCACTGACATTCAAGAAGTCTGCGTTTCATCAGGTTATCTTGGTTTGCAATCTCATTATGCTTCTGAACATAAGGTATCTGATGGTAGCAGAAACTTGGGAAAAGACGAAGCCAGAAGCCTAACTCTCTTCAGCATCTACTGCTGGGACTTCATCACCTAATTCAGTGCTGACAAAGATATTTTAAAATTATCACTTAGCCAAGCAAGCAAACAATGGGAAATGCACTACTCAAATTAAACTCGTGTTACGAGTATTTTTTTTTTTCCAATCACTAAACAACTAGCATTTATATTTTAGTTCATGTAAAACTGGACATTTCTCTCTATACAAAAAAAACCCATCCACTTACATGGCGTAATAGACACCTGTGAGCAGCTGCACCATGAAGTCAGGATCTAACACCACTCTACCACAGTGTTCTTTCCAGCGCTTCTCATGCTGCCGTGGGAATCCACTCACACACAGCCTGAAAAAACACACCCTTGTTAAAAAAGGTTAACCCCGCAAGATTACAAATTACTTTTTACATCACATAGATTTTAGTTAATAATTAATTTTTCAAAATATAGGGAAACGACATTAAACATTCTTACATTGCTCTCCCAACCGCTAGTTTTATAATAGTGCCTTGAGATGCAGCTTGCTGATAAGCCAGTGTTATTCCCATATAGTCATTAACTCCATCTGTTTTCTTCAAATCATAACCAGTTTCTAAAGAATGAGGGTGGCAACATGTGTTGCTGCAACCACGATATGTTGCCAGCCACCGAGTAGGAGACTCTCTCCAAAACTCCGTAACAAAAGCAACTTTCTTTAAAGGAAACATTTCAGTGGTATAGAAGAGAAGGATGTCATCTCCCATCTAATGTGCAATGACAGCATGCAATCACCTTTTACCTAAAGTTGAATAACACAGCTACTGTATTTTTGAGATTTGCTCTCAGCTGCCTTCTAAAAAAATATTTCTGATCCTTGAAAAAGAGCTTGTCTTCCCATATACTGCATAGTATTGAATCTTCATAAAAACCAGAATAATTTATTAATAACTTTAATATCTGAATCTTCATCACAGAAGCAACATATGGCCACTAATCCATAATAACTGCTGCACTGTTTGAAAAATAACAAAGAAATCCTTAAGCCTATAAAATGTTGTCTCTTCTCTACCTAAAGAACATATCCAATTTTCAGATGCAGGAAAATTCAATATATTTGTCAAATTTTGCATAGCCACAACTCAAGTGAAGATGATGGAAGCATACTATGAATTAACCCATGCCCATCAAAAAGCACAGAAAGAGGCTGTAATCTTAACTCTGTGTGTGTTACTAAAGGATATATGTTGTTAGAAGTTCGTCTGATCCTGCTTTGCTACATAACTGAATTGCATATAATGCTTTTCTTTCATTCCAGTATTGTGCTGAAGCAAACAAGCTAAATCAGAAAACATTTAAAGAGGTTCTTCTGTTTAGGGGTAGAAGGAGAGAGAATTTATCTCATTTTTATACAAAAATGATGGTAAAAAAGGCATATGGGAATATCAGATATACTTGAGTTTTTTCAGAACAAAAAAGCAGGGATCTTTGCCAAACAGATGCTTCTCTTCAAGTAGAAGGTTATATAAAGGGCATGTATAGGAGTTAGAGAAATCACAATACTGAATTCTCCAGAAAGTGGGGTGTTGGGGAAAGACAGGAAGGAAAAAATTGAAAAAAAGAAAAAAAAGAAGAAACCCAAACAAACCACTACAACCTGGATCACTGTGCAAGCACTTCATATAAACAATCCTCACAAGCAAAACACTAATATTTGGAAGTAGAGGAAACTGATGGTATTCCTCACAGGATTTTTAAGCTGACCATACAGAAAAACATCTGAAATATGTAAATCCAAAAAATGCAAATCAGACTGACTAATTTTCCCTCAAATAGCTTTTTTTTTTCTTTTCAGAAAATAACAGAAAGTTACATAACTAGAATGAAAGCCTATGCAGTAGTAAGATATTCCATGTGGTTTATCTGCATGCAAGCACAGCTTTAAATTCCCAGTTACACTGCAAGAGCAACTAAGAGTTAAAATATTTGAGGTTATTAAACACAATGAGTAAATTCTTTTTCTTTTTTTTTTTTTTTGGATGAAGATTTACAAGTCTAGATGCACCCTGCAAGACTGGCAAGAAAGGCAAGTGTCTCACCTGGAACCCATCCCACAAAGTGACTGGTAAGAAGAGGCAGGCATATAGACAATAGCAGAATTGTAACACAGCATAAGAAAGCTCAGCACCTCAAACCTGAAAAGAGACAAGAACAAAACCGTGCATTGTTTAAATTCTTAATTTTTAACAGAATAGTTCTACAACTCAGTCTCAAAAAATACCCCATAGGAAAAAGTGTCAGAAATAAAAATCCTGAAAACCTCTTACATTATAACTGACTAACTTAAAACAGGCTATTAAAAGTTTCAGTATTAAACACTTAAAATTATTATTACTGAGAGCCATTAGCATATGCAGAAATTATGGAAGAAACAGCATATGGCATAATATTTGGACAAAGTTATAGAACAGGACAAGTCTGCAATGTATTCTAAATTATTTTATCAGTTTTCCCAGAGCTTGCTTTAAACACAGGTAATGCTGGCAGTCTACTCTCACCCCTAGTTCTGTCTACGCACTCAGCTCCATTCCCTTCCTCCTGTGAAACAATCATCACAGCCTCAGAGCCAAAGGTGAATTTTGTTACACTTCCAGGAAAATTTGAGTTGGAGACATAAACCCAAAGATATTCCTGATGGACACAGAAATGACAGAAGTTACTCCTTTCTAAACTAACTAGTAGAAGAAAAGTTGGAACAAAACCCAGAAACACTATACTTCAAGATTCCCAAAACCATTATCTAGAATTATTTCCATGCACTTAATGCTGAGAAAGAACAGAACACGTAATATATTTGGTCTTAATGTTTAAGGACTTATTGTCAGCCTAGTGAAGCACCTCTCATGTTACAATACATCTACCTACCGGTTCTGTGCTGTGAAGGTTTCTCTTTGAGGATGAAGATCACTGTAAACTACTCTGATGAGATCATGCTGACATAGAGCTCCTTCAGTCAAAGCCATGGATCCAATAGTAGAGGGCTAAGAAGTAGGTGATGGGAAGAAAAGGAATGAGGGGGTAAAAATCAAGTCATAAGTAAAAGGTCCCTAAAACTCTTAACCACCCAAGCTAAAAGACAAGCTTGTCTTGGGAGCTGTAAAAATAAAGATTATTCCAGAATACTGAAAACCTAAAAAGTTATCTAATTTGATAATTTTAAACAGCATCCACACTCAGAAGCAAGAGAGCAAAACGCAAAGTCTTCAACTTTGATTCTTACCTATCCACTTAAGTTTGTCCTAATTTCATAGGCCTTTTGTACAGCAATGGTAGAGAAAGAAAAACCCAATTCCAAGTTCAAGCTGTATTAAGGAGTTAAAAGAGGGAAGACCACTTTTATACTAACATATAAGAGGCAAAAAACCACAGCTGCAACTGTAACACAACTAACCTCTGTCCAAAATGGGCACTGTCAGCAAAGATTTTTTGACATTTACATTC
>JAAGNO010023380.1:30952-46477 GCA_033439905.1 Ceryle rudis | reverse complement strand
ATAAATATTTTTCTAAAAAAACAACACACCTCCCCGATTTATGAAGTATGTGTCATTTGAAATAGTTAAAATGGTTTGAATCCTGTGTAGCTAACAAGTAAAACTCTTAATATGTATTCTATACAGTAGTTATTCCTCTGTAATTCCATTAACTAGTAAGTACAAATTTTATCAGTCAGATTTGATATTGAAGATGTTTGGTTTTTTTTCATTTTCAGTAAATAGTTTATGGGAATTTATCCATTTATTAGTTAGTATGGTGCTTAATTGATGTTTAACCTATCCCAGCAGGCTATTTAACCATGGGCAGTTCAGATTGGGTTGTGAAAGAAAAAAAAAATGTAAGTAAAATTGACGACAGATTAGGAGACACTTAGGTTTACTATTCTGCTATGTTATCTGAATTCACTGCTGATAGTAATGTATTCATTTTCAAAGTGACCAGTGATGAAAATTATTTTCCTTTAAAACTCTGTACTGAAAAGATTCTTGTGATGAGGAAAAAGTAATTTTGACACAAACCACACAGAACATATATTTCTTCAGAATGGGATAGTATTTCTTTTATTTGTATATAGGAAGATGCACCTGAGGAAGCTTTTCAAAGTCAGACTATGTTTTCATTATGTCTATGAACAGCATAGAAAAGATGGTAACCAGCTCTTCAGAGTTGACTAATAAATTACTTGAAATAGTACAGTCTAGTGCCTTCAGCTCTCACTGACATAATCAATTGGAAGAAATGCCTTCATGTTTCCTCCTATGTTAGGTTAGGTTTAAGCCTGAGCTAAACAGTTCATCTAATCCTAGAATTTTCGCTTCCAGCACATGGGGAAGTCTGAAGGGTGTGAGTGGGCTGAACTTCTCGGGAAAGATTTTACGTCGTTCCTAATTATAAGCAATGCTAACAACCAGTACACATTCAGAGAAGGATTAATGCCATATTTACCTTAAAAGTGACATGATACGTACACTAAGTATGCACATTTTTCAGACCTGACAAATAGCTCTTCATTTCATAAACTCCAGCATGTTCACATATTGGACCACATACTAGGAGAAAGAGTGGCAAAGTAGATGGGAAACGGGCTTTACTAAGGGGAATTGCTAAAATAAAGACTAATTTTATTGGGGTTTTTTTTCAATAAACATTCAAGATCTTATTGACACCAGATGCTAGCCTTTCTATAAGAGCCTTCGTTTATTTGTTTATTCCTTTTTGCAGAAGGAGTAGGAAGTTGCCTTTGTCCGGCAGAGGAGCCAGCATGTTGTTTTCAACAATGAGAGAAGTAAATGAAAGAGAAAAAAAAAGCCTTGGGGCAAATTTTAATACACAAAAGCAAAGAGTTACAGGCATCTGGCATTTTGACGGAATGGATCAACTACTCTCCTGTAGCTCCTTCTTTCTTTTTAATCTGCAAGGTTAACTGCTGTCCTGCCTTGCAGGTATTTATAGTGAAAAACAAAGGTTTCTGTCTGATGAGCATGCTGTATGTTTACTCCACTTAAAACAAAAATCTTGAACCGCTTTACTGTCTGTTTAGATCACTGAACATTACTATCATTGGTCCAAGCTTTCAGTCTTCTCTCATACAAAACACCTATTGAATTTAAAGGGATTTCGTGTAAGAACAGTGGGATCAGCTTCATATTCACATTCTGTCTTTATGAGATAAGAAGCATTCACAAACTGTTTTAATGGGAAATATTAAACTACTATTATGTGATTGCATGGGCTTTCTTTTGTAAAACAGGGATTATTATATCTTTGGCTAAAGCAAATTCTACAGGCATTTTGTCAACATGCAGCATGCTGAATAGTAGTCAGTAATTTGTTTATGTTACAATGGCTGGTTCCCACAGAAAAAAAAATAACAGCAACTACCAAAACAACAATAAGCTATGTTTTTAGGTGGTTAACTTTGACTGCACAGAGAAAAGTAATATATATGTAACGGCATTTTTTACCTGCAGGTCGTTTAACTCTCTGTGACCACACAGTTCCCTTAGGCTCCCTCTTGGTATGAGAATTCTTGAAAAACACAATCACAAAATTCTTCATAAGAATGGTTACAGCAACATATAATGTCTTCCCTTGTGCACACAGTGTCATCTATAGGAAGACAGAAGTATCATTTACCTGTAAAACAAGACCAATTTGTTCATAAGAGACCATGGGATACAAGCTCTGTTAGATGTCTTAGAATCAGAAATAGCTTAACTCTGAGTTTCTTCTAGAATGTCAAAGACACTTCCGAATTACATTTACATCAAGATGTCTCCAAATGTTGTAGTCAAAAGAATTCAGATTAAGACTACTTTGGGTTTGGAGGGGATTTTTTTGCATGTTTTAACTTACCTTAAAATTATTTGTGCACTGGAAAAAGGTGTTCATATAAATTAATATGCACTCCACAATCTCCAAAGGTTAGCATTTCTTAGGTTTTCAAGGTTGTTTTCTGGAAGCTGGGTAGTGGATTTTTTTAAATTTAGTGGAAACATTTTTCAACTGACACCTGGTTTCCCATAAAAGTACATTACAAGGAAACTTTGAATTGTCAAAACCACTTATAATACGTATGGGAGTATAGGTGGTGAAACTGATATAGTTGGTCTAAACTGAAAAATATAAGGAAACAATATCTATTCTTTTAATAGAATTGTAGCTGAAATGGAAAATGTCATAGTGTCTTTGCTTAACTGTCCTGATATAATAATCAAGGTATGAGAATAATCAGAAAACATACAGAAACTTGAAATTACTTCTTACAGTGCAACTACAGCATTATTACTACATACTATAACTAGGAAGAAAGGTAAACTAGGAAAGCAAAAATCACCCCATTGTTGTCCAAAGAGGTGGATTTGTTGCAAGGTTTGCAATAAATCCATTTCTCGCACACTCAGGAGAGACATTGCATATTTATTTCAGAGTTGCGCAACCTTGGGTACTCTGTGGTTTCCCACAACACAAGCACACCAAACAGCACTCTCTGTGCTATCATTATACACAAAACTTACAAAGTTAGTAATTTCCAAGCCCACCCTCTTTGCAATGTTTTGTTATTGATTTACATACAATTTTAATACTGCTGACTCCATAATTCCACTACTATGCACGCTTAGGGGAGGGTCTTCACCTGAGAAAGGGAATGTTTGACCTATGGGTATGTTCGCCTTCCTGTTTGTCTAGACAGATAACACCAGCTCATTAAGGCCTGCAGCCCTGAGTGAAAGAAAAAGTTGCTCAAAATGCCTAACAAAAATGAAGAAATTACATTTTTAGACATTTTTAAAATGCATTTTTGTAATTATGGAAACCAAGGGTGGTTGTTGTTTATTTTATATATATATTTTTAATGATATTTTATATTTCCTGTGCTATTAAGACATACTGAATTAGTGCTAAAATAATAAGAAAAAAATGTTGAACTCGGCTTCCTTCATTATTCTAGCATACATTTAACTCAGAAAGTGGAGAAATAATCTTAAGTAACATCCACTTTCTCTGCTTTTTGAAATGTACAATCACATCCTCAGGAGTTTTGAAGTAGACCGTAATCAGAAGGGACAGTCCAACCTGAATGCCAGAGGCAAAAATTCACAAATTCTGCTGAAGAATATGCACAGTGCCCTTCCCCCTCCCCCAGATTTCTCCCTGGTTACTAAGCCACAGCTCCAGCAATGACCAGGAAATTAAGTAAAGGTTCAATCATGAACCTAAGGAAATCACAGTTAAGATTTTGTTTGTAGTTACCTCCATTTTAAAGAAGCATTTACAGTTCCAGGAGTCATGTTGAAGTAATAAATACACAAAAGAGAATCAGACACAAGGGAAAATGAAATTAATTATACATCCCTGATTCAAAGGTATTTGGGTAATAATATTTTTCCTATGTTCATAGGTACATATCTTTGTGTATGAACGTCACAGTCGCTCTTGTTTTTCTACAAAGGACACTGCTAGAATAATGGAGGAAATAGAACTAAGCATTCTTTATTTTATTATCAAGTGTGTTGACAGAGTGGAACTGTGGATATAAACCAATTATTTGGGAGAAAAAAAGAGTTCTAGCTGAGGATAAAAAAGAATTGGTGTTATGTATCTACAGAAAGTAGTACAGGTACTAGAAAAGTAGACCTGTCTGTGGAATTTTTTTCAAAATCCTTCTTCTATCAGAAAATTACAAATCTTTGAAAGAAACCTTTTCCAAGGAAATTTAATTAAGAGTTAAAATGATATTTGATTAACTGGATTTGGGATTGTTTTCTGTGGGTGAGAAAAGACTCCCATTGTAGCAAAGCAGTAATGAGATCAACAAACAACTAAGGCATTCAGGTACAGCATATGAAAATACAGTTCAAGGTCTTAAGATGTTGACTGAAACTGTCTTGCACCTTTTCTTTTGCAGTTTGTGAACATTTTTTAGCTAAGACCATACCGGTCATGCGAAATGTGCTGCTTATTTTCACTTTGGCCCCACAAAATTCCTTCCTCTACCTGAGAATGTCAGCCCAGCAATTTCCATTGCAGTCAGATAAACAGTACTCTGCATATTTTCAAGTAAGAGTATGAATTTGAATCTTTCCTATCACAGTTATTTTCCTTGCATGCGGAACATAATTCATAATTCATGTTTTCCAATTATGACTATAGATATAACATACAGTGTCTTTTATTTTGGTACTCTGAATATGTCTAATCTGTGTTCCTTGCAACTGTTCTTGTTTCTTCGGTAGTCGACTTCACTGTGAATTTCCCTTATCCTTCTGTAATGTAATGTCACATTGATCAGCATTTGTGGAAACTTTGGGAAAGTTACAATTCCTGATTCTTCTCAGCTGTCACATGCTGGGTTTAGGCTGGAAAATAAAAACAAAACCCCAAACAAAATAAAATCTCCTTAAAATCAAAAAAAGAAAATAATATATATTTATATGGAGGTACTGTGATGTTATTAATATGACAACTAAAATTATTTAACAGTTAACTGCATGTTTTTCTGGTACTTTGGTTTTCCAACTGTTCTGTACCAGACAACTGTGATTTGGTGACCTTATCTTTGAAACTGGGAAAGGATTGCCTTTTTCCAGTGCTAGTAAATTACTGGTTCCTGGTAAAAATGACTAAATGTGCTGATACTGTGCATCCATAATTAATTTTTTTAGATTTCAGGCTAAAGTCAGTCACGACTGATGAAAAAGGTCATATTTAAGAGTTGAAAAATATATAGGTGATGTAGCATACCCAACCCAATTAAGCAGTAGTTCACAGCACTGTATAGTTCCTTTCTTTCCTTCTGTACATGCCCTGCATGTACATACACTTTCTATCCAGTTTCTCACCCTCTGTCCCTCATACAGACCTTTAGTTTTTAACCACACAAGGTGAGGGATGTGAATGTTAGAGGCTGTATATCTTGAAGACATAATTTCATCCTTTAATTATTTTCAGGAAGTCTAGTACAGAAATTCACATAGTATTGCATATTCTAATGTACCTTTCCTCCTTGTTAGGTATAATGAAAGGCTGATTTACAACTGAAAACAGGGTTTTGTAATGTAAGAAGAGCAACACAATATGAATACTTAGTAGAAGGGAATAAATGAGGTTTTGTTATTCAACAAAACTTTTATGTCCTACACTAATAAAGTGATTAAAATGAATCTTTGACTTGATCTTTCATAGATTACATGGAAAAGTGATCTGTGACTTCACACCTGACTAGTGGTGGACACACAGACATTTCTCTTAAGCATTGCTACTTTCTTAGTCATTTATTTCCTGGTCAACATGTTGTTCAGAGATGCTGTCAGCTCACTGGTCAGCTCTGCAGTTTAAGGAAAACAGAAGTATCTTCCATTCACTTCAGAGAAAAAAGTAGACTCAACACTGTTCCTTTGTTCATCCTCCAGTAAATTCTGCTTGGTATCTTATTGTGTTATTACCATTGAGTTCTATTTCTAACCCAACAAAGTTTCAGTAAGTAGTTTTTATGCACACATCTATGTTGAAAATATAGTCGAGAGCTATCATAAGTCATAAATTCTTAAAAGATTCCTGGGACTATTTTATATTTTCAAAGCTAGAACTTCAAGCTGGGTTTAGAAACTAAACTTTTGCTACTTCAGCTACAGGTATAGTTTACAGAAGTAAAACGTAATAGTAAAGAGTTGGTGGTATGATGACTTACTGGAGAAAAATCTCAAGTATTTGCAGTAGCAAATGGAGTAGAGGGGGAGAATCACCTCCCTCAACCTGCTGGCCACACTTTTCTTGATGCAGCACAGGATATGATTAACTCTCTGGGCTGCAAGAGCACACTGATGGCTCATGTTGAGTTTCTCATTCACCAGTACCCCCAAGTCCTTTTCTTCAGGGCTGCTCTTGAGCCAGTCACTGCCCAGCCTATATTGGTGCTTGGGATTGCTCCGACCCAGATGGAGGACCTTGCATTTGGCCTTGTTGAACTTCATGAGGTTGGCATGGGCCCACCTCTCCAGCCTGTCGAGGTCCTTCTGGATGGCATCTCTTCCCTCCAGCGTGTCAGCCGCCCCACACAACTTGGTGTTGTTGGCAGACTTGCTGAGGGTGCACTCAATGCCACTGTCCATGTCACTGACGAAGATGTCAGAAATATTACGGAAAAGCGAGCCTAGTTTTTTTGTGAGATGATCTTGTTATAATAATGTGACTGTTGCCTCACTGGAGATCAGGAGTGATTGCAGGTGTGTCAGCCTATATTTATGACTTCTTGCAGGTTGTTCCTTTCAGTATTTCAGTGAGAGAGAAACTCTTTCCCTTTGTAGGCTAACATCTTGCTTTGGTACATTTCCTTTTTTCCTTAACTTTAAGCCACTGACACAGTAAGTGGTTGAGCCAACTGAAACAGAGCTCTGTGTGTTCTCTCATATACTTAGGCAGACATTTATTATAGTCCTCAGATCTCACAGGTCAACTATGAGACTAATTATTTTTTCCTCTGTTCAGGAAAACCTTTTAACCTAGGTAAAAAAAGAAAAGCCAGTATTGCTCTAGTTAACTTACAAGAAGTTGTAAGGAACATGTCCCATCTTTTTGTTATTGGTTATGACTACTGACATCTTTGTGATTTTTAGTTCTGATAAGTCCACACATAGGTCCCAGTATTAGGACCGCTTCTGTTTAATATCTTTGTCAATGATCTTGATGAGGAGATAGAATGCACCCTTAGTAAGTTTGTAGATGACACCAAATTGGATGGGAGTGTTGATCTGCTTGAGGGTAGGAAGGCTTTGCAAAGGGACTTGGACAGGCTGGACTGATGGGCAGAGACTGATCATATGGGCTTCAACAGGGCCAAGTGTCAGGTCCTGCACTTGGGCCACAACAACCCCAGGCAATGCTACAGGCTTGGTGAAGAGTAGCTGGCAAGTTGCCCCACAGAAAGGGACCTGGGGGTACTGATCTACAAGAGGATGAATATGAGCCAGCAGTGTGCCCAGGTGTCCAAGAAGGCAAACAGCTTCCTCGCTTGTATTAGAAATAGTGTGGTCAGCAGGACTAAGAAGGTGATTGTCCCTCTGTACTCAGCATTGGTGAGGCTGTACCTCAAGTACTGTGACCAGTTTTGGGTCCCTCACTACAGGAAAGACACTGAGGTGCTGGAGGGGGTCCAGAGAAGATCATCGAAGCTGATGAAGGTCCTGGAGAACAAGTCTTATGAGGAGCAGCTGTGGGAACTGGGGCCATTTAGTCTGAAGAAAAGGAGGCTGAGGGGAGACCTTATTGCTCTCTACAGCTACCTGAAAGGACGTTGTACAAAGGTAGGCTCTGGTCTCTTCTCACAAGTAGCTAGTGATAGAAAAAGAGGGAATGGCTCAAACTGTACCAGGGGAGGTTGAAACTGGACGTTTGAGAAGAGAGCATCATTATTTATATCATTGCTTTAATAACCGTATAAGGTCTTCCTCATTGTTCTGAATGGCCTTACTTGTCTCCCAGCCCAACTTCTCTTCAAATAATAATAGACATAAATAAATTAGTAAATAAATATTCTCAAGATATAAAATACTTGTTTGGTTTGAGGCATATGTGTTAGAAATCCCAAAAGCAGTAGAGTGATGGCACAACTACTCCAGGGTAGGAAAAGCAAGGAAGGTTTCTCTCTACTTTCCATCTCCAGATACATACTGTTTTGGAAGTTTTGGTCAGATTTCTTTCTCTTAATCTAGGTTTAACTGATGATCTTAGAAGCTATTACTAGGCTTAACTTATATAGAATAAAAGTTTTAGTGAGTCAAGTAGTATGTCACTTCTATAAAATGTATATTAATCAAATCCATTAATTTTTTGCCTGCTTTTTTGCCACTTCCTTACTCTCAACAGACAAAGGTTACACACGGCAGCTGAAAGCTGCTCCCTTCAAACTTTTCTGGAAGGATTTTGCTTTCCTTTTTGCCAGGTGCAGAAGTGAGTCATACACAGAAGAGAGATCCTGGCTTCTGGTTCCAGCTACTCATCCTCAGCAGTCCAAAATCAGCATGCTGAATGATTCAGCTGTTGCTGCAATATGTCCAGAAAAGCTACAAAAATGTTAGATGTTTCCAATATTCTCACACATTTCAGAGCACCATCCTGGCTTGAACTTTAACAGATACAATATGTGTCTATGTTTTAACTCAGGCCTCCTGTTGATGTATCAAATTTACCTGGAAAAAATAATAAATAATGCAGATTTGTTTCCTTTGTTTCCCTTTAAATGCTTTTATTTTTTTATTTATTTATTCCAATGATATTTTTTTTTCTTCCTTCCATTTTAAAGGCTCAGTAATACTGTGATACACAAATTGCCTGTCCAAGGTGATAGCCTGGACAAGTGAAAGCCAAGCACATCATTGGCCCAAAACAAAACTCTGTCATTCACCACAATCTGGGAAGAAGGCAAGGCCTAATTCCAATTTTAATTAGCTATTAAATGAAATTCTGAAGTCTGGATAGAAATTCACAGTGCAATGACAGCTGGTCAGCTGCTGCTGGGGTGAATCTAGTATCATTTGTTCTCCATAACACTTTGGTTTTTTAATAATAACAATAAAAACTAAACCAAAACAAAACAAAAAAACTCCAATAGTGGAAGAAAGTACTCACCAGCTGTTCCTTTCACAACATAAATAAAAATGAAAGGTGGAAATACATTACAAGTTTAAATTAATCCCAGTTGGCAGAGAAGAAGATGTTTCATGACAGGTGAAAGTCCAACTTTATCACTTTTCTCCATCTCAGCAATAAGAAAATTTGAAATGGTGTGTTTCTGCGGTACCTTGAACACCTCTATCCCTTTAACTAATTTGTGAGGAAAAAACAGCTTTGAGAAATTTTTTTTTGTGAATAAAGGAGAGGAGAAGGTGTGGTTAGATGGGAGAGGGAGGAGACATTTGTCCTTGGAACACAGATCTGAAGAGTTTTAAGTGCTTTGGGCCTTGAAGAGTGTAATATTCCATTTGGTGAACCAAGGGCCAAGTGGATTATATTATGGCTGACAGACTGAAGTAAGTCAGTGAATGCAAAACATACAGAAAAGTATTCCTGCAGATATGTGTGTATTGTCCCTTACACTTGAGATAAGATGTACAATATGCCCAAAGGGGACTTTAAACTGGGAGAAGGTCATACAGACTTGTAAGAAAAGTGCTTATAAGGAAATGTGTGTAATATAAAGTCATAAAATACAGTAAAAGGTTTTTGAAAAGCGTAGTGAATCAGTGTTTTAATGTGATGGCTCTTTTTAAATGCAAAGAAATCAAGGCCAAACTGAGCTATTATATGACAGGGCCATTTGTAAATATGATTAACTAACTCACTTGAGCTTTTTCTCTTGTAATTTCTGTGGCAACCCATCTTAATTGATATTCTATGAAACTAATGGAACATTAGGTTGCATAGTCAGTTCTAGTGGACCCATCCAATATATTTGACAGTGCTTACCTTGTGAAAGTGAATTGAAAACACAGGAATGAAGTATAATATAGCACATATTTCTTTTCTGAGTAGCTTGGTTACTGGTGTGGCTCAATCTTTATTATGTTTTTATATAAGCAAAATGGAAGTTTAACAAGTCAGCTCATGTAATTGAATTGATTGGTCTTCTTCATGCTTCAAAATGACTAATGATTTCATACTTAGAAGCTTCTACTAGCATGTGACATGGAAGTCCAGTGTCAGAAAAGTAAAAGAATAATTTCAGACTTAAAGTTCTTCCACTGTACTTTTGCAGCAGCTGGAGTTTTTTAGCATCTTACCAGTTCAAAATATTTGTAAACACTTAAAAAAAATTAAAAAGATAAGCCAAAGAGACAGATGGGATTTTCGCATTGCAAACTAACTGCAATATAAACTTTTGTTGTAATCACTGTGAACAGAACCATAAGGTTCTTGCAGAAATAGTCTTAATTTCAATTTGAGATATGATAATCATATGCTTGTTCCTTGTTCTAGGTATCTAGCAAGTAACCACACAAAATTAAATTTTGTAGCTTGCATAAGAAGATTTTCCTTCTGCCTAAGTTAGTAGGTGCAGAGTAATGTTTTACACAGACAGCTGGTCAGCTAACTTACACACAGATGTCTACACTCTAGGTATCTATGATTCGCTAAATGAGTCCTGCCTAAAATGTGCATCTTGGACAAGATTCATCTCATTTAACTCTAAATTTCTGAAACTTAGACATCTGTGACTGAAATCATCACTCTAACTTTCTTCTTTTTATAGTTAATGGAGATGAAAAAAAGAAATACAGAGAGTTAGTTTTCTCATCCTAAGATAAATACTTAACATAAACCACACCAAACACTCTCCAGAGGCCTGCAGTGAAGACAGCTTTGTTTCTTTTTTGAACATGGTATTGTTTCCTTTCCAATCAGAATTGACAAAATTACTCGCATACTGTTCAGATATACTCTTCTAAAAACCCTAATGAAAATAATTATTTTGACTTTGTTCCAAAACTAAATGTGTGTTTCTATTGATGTGATTTAGGAAATAAGACTTTGGCTTTAAACCAGCTGCCAATTCATTTGGAACTTGATATTTTAAAAAAAAATAATATTTAATTTATCTTTCAAAACATTTCTTTCCTGTAGTTAAGGTGGTTTTTTGTTTGGTTGGGTTTTTTTTTTCCCTTATCTTTACCTAGAGCTGGTAAAAACATCGCAAAACAATATACGGTGTCTTAGTATCTTGTAATTAGCATTAGGTGTTAGTATCTTGGAAAAGGCACACTTCTATCTCAGACAATGTGTCTATGTTGGGATCTGTTCATATTCATTACAAATAAACTGTTCCACCTCCTCATGCCTCTTTTGCTTCAGCATAGCAGTGTCTGGGGAATAATGGAGTTAATCTTATTGCTTAATCTACAAAGCTTGTATTAATAGATTTAGGAGTTAGTGTTGAGACTACAGTGTAATTGCAGAGGGGTTATTTATTCAGTTGCATGAACAATACGGGTAGAATCCAAGCCTTTACAACTTTGACAGAGATTTGTCATTAAGAATTTTTTACAAGATCCATTAGTATTTCCAGATCTTATTAAGGCAGAGAAATGAAGACAAGAAAGAAGTAATTGTTGGTTCTAAATGTGAGATTTAAAGAATCTATGAGCTGTTACATAAGAGTGCATCTGAAACCTATCTGTGTCAATATTTTATCACTGACACTGACCTACCCTCACTGGTTTAAAAGAAGTTGCAAATTCCCCCACTGTACAGAGTCTTCACCACTAGGCTATAACACTTAATTATTAGAAGCTGACAGTCTGTATCCTAAGGTTTCACACACCATCTACATTATATATCCCTTAAAAAAAAATTAATTAAAAATTCAAATAATATTAAACATTTGATGACCGTCGAAGTTTTATAGCAATGACTAATTGTAAACTATGGGAAGGCTTCACTTTGCATCAGTTTTTGTTCAGAAATCCTTCAACTTCCCTGCTTTCTGAGACAGGAGAATATGATTTACCTTTTGGACATCATTTTATGATTTTTCCTATTTGGTACTAATCAATTGTAAAGATCATGTAGATGTCCAGATAGTTTTCTTGTCCTGCCTTTAAGTGATTTAGCTAAATTATTGTATTTATTAAATTGTACTTATATTTATTTATTCTTAGACACAAAAAGAGTTCATAATTCACAAAGCCAAAACTGGAAAATTTGTTTTTGCAGGCTATTATACAAGAAATAACAATATTAATTTCTGGAAAGGGTTAAAAATCTGCAATTACTTCCATATTTCAAAAGTCAATGTTTCAACATTTGTAGGGACTATTTTTCCAGTCTGTACAGTGAAACAGACTATGGCTCCATAAAGGAGTTGGTAACACTGTCAATGAGTGGAAAAAATGTTAGTTGTCAGCTTTTCACTTATAAGCTAAACAACTCCTCATATATACTGATTAATTAATATACTGTTACAAAGGGCATGATTACTTTGACAATGTTGTGTCCCTTGGCAGCTTCATTTCAAGATCAGTCTGTAAAACATTTTTAAATAAGTTTCTGCTTGTAGATATATGTTTCTTAATTCTTTATTTAGTGAATATTACTTTGTATTAGCTAAGTAATTTGTTTAACAGACTTCATAAGGTGGTAGGTTATCTGAACCGTGGTTATCAGCAGTTGAGACAAGTGGAAACAAGTAGTTTCTAATTGTTTAAAAAGTATCTTATTATAACTTTGTCAATGAAATTTCTATTGCTCTGAGTCATTGTATTTTCATTTATTAGTATCTGGACTTGGAGGACAGGGAAGTGATTTGAGACAGCCAGAATGTCTTTACTAAGTGCAAGTCCTGCCTGACCAACCCAGTGGCTTTCTACAATGAAGTGACTACATCAGTGGAAAAGGGAAGAGCAATGGATGCCATCTGAACTTCAGCAAGACCCCCCACTGTATCATCCTCTCAAAGCTGAAAGCATATGGATTTGAAGAGTGAACTGTTCAGTGGATAAGGAATTGGCTGGATGGTCACATCCAGAGGGTAGCGGTCAATGGTTTGATGTCCAGATGGAGACTGGTGACAAGTGGTGTCCCTTAGGGGTCCTTAATGGGACCAGTGCTGTTTAATATGTTAACTGATGATAAAGACAGTGGGATTGTGTGCACTCTCAGCAAGTTTGCAAATGACACCAAGCTGAATGGTGTGGTCGATATACCAGAGGGATGGGATATCATCCAGAAGGACCTGGACAAGCTGGAGAATTGAGCCCAGGTGAACCTCATGAAGTTCAATAAGACCAAGTGCAAGGTCCTTCATCTGGGTCAGGATAATCCTCATTATCAATAGAAGCTGGGGGATGATGTGATAGAGAGCAGCCCTGCAGAAAAAAAATGGGGGTACTGGTGGATGAAAAGCTGGACATGAGCCAACAGTGCACACTTGCAGCCCAGAAGGCCAATTGGATCTTGGTCCACATCAGAAGCAGTGTGGCCAGCAGACTAAAAGAGGTGATTCTGCCACTCGGCTCTGGTGACACCCCAGCTGGAGTAATGTGTCCAGCTCTGGACCTCAACACAAGAAAGATATGGACCTCATGGAGTGAGTCCAGAAGAGTGTCACAAAGATGATAAGAGGGCTTCAACACCTGTCCTATGAAGACAGGCTAAGAGAGTTGGGGTTGTTCAGTCTGGAGAAGAGAAGGCTCCAGGGACACCATATAGCAGCCTTCCAGAACCTGAAGGGGGCCTACAAGAAAGCTGGAGAGGGACTGTTTACAAGGGCATGGAGCAATAGGATGAGGGGCAATGGTTTTAAACTAGAGCAAGGTAGATTTAGATTGGACATTAGGAAGACGTTCTTTACTATGAGGGTAGTGGAACACTGGAACAGGTTGTGCAGGGAGGTGGTGGAGGCCCCATCCCTGGAGAAATTCAAGGTCAGGCTTGATGGAATTCTGATCAGCCTGATCTAGTTGAGGATGTCTCTGTTTACTGCAGAGAGGTTGTACTAACTGACCTTTAGAAGTCCTTTCCAACCCAAACCATTCTATGATTCTTTGATTCTACCTACCTTAGAAACCACCAAGATGTGGAGCTGTCATTGCTATTGCCCTTATTAAGGAACTTGACACTTGTATTTAACAAGGGACTTCTGCCAACTTTTAACAGTTATTGCAAGGTCAGAAAGACCACATTAATTTGTCTGTTTATCCCCTGAGCAGAAGATAGACCTGAAATCTAAAAAAACTTTCTTAAAAAATTGTGTAAACAAATATTTTAAATGTGACATTCCTTTTGTCAAATTGTAACTGTTTCTCTCTACTTGCAGGGGAGTTAATTTTGACTTTATTATGACCATGGGTGCATGACTGTTTCAAAATATTGGGAAAGGGCATTGAGCCAAAATCATTATCTTCACTTCAAGTGTTTAATACCAAACGTAAATATTGGAGGGGCTTGAGTGCCCAAGCCATCCCTCCAGGCTTTATGCATCTGATTATAAATGTCCCTGCTGCACTGTCAGCTAGTTCCCCTCATGACTTCAGTCCAGTGCTGTCAAGGAACTAATAACTGAGAGTCTTCATTGCTTATCAGTATGGGGACAGTGCTTAAAGAACACATGGGGTGATTTCCTCTCAAATATTCTTGTAAATTAAAATTCTTAATAAGCAATTAGCAAAATTAGAAATAGAAATCAAAATTGGGATGCTTTAGATGCTAATTCCTCCTCTGTATTTCATGCAGCATTAAAACCTTTAGTGTCCAGTGAGATACTGTTCATAAAAAGAGAAAGTAAGCTGATGACTGCCTTCTACATATATCTCCAGTGGTCAAAGTTTTTATTCTATAGTATAGAAGAATTAAAGAATCTAATGCTTCTTTTTCACATCTTCATGGAATAGTAGTACCTGAGGGAGACGGAATTTATTGCAACAATCCATTGCCAGGAATACATTAAGTACACCGCAGAACAAAGGGCATACGAGAATGCTCTGCTTTCACAGAGAAATGTGGAATACAAAAATACAGCATCTTCCCAAATACCATCCCTTAAGATTTACATTTTTTAAAAAAATTAAAATCCTGGTGGTCATTGCTTGTTCTTGCTTTTCTAAGCAGTGAAATGTATTTCTCACATTATTTCCAGAGTTCCATGAAATAGATAAACTTTAAATGAGCTATAGTGTTTGTTCTGTAGAAGCCTAACTTACTGCAATGTGCTATTCTCAGCCTATGATCTTGTAGAGACTGTAAAGAAGTATATATTCTTCAATGTGGGACAAAATTTTGTAATTGATCTTTTAATCTCCAGGGACTAGGGATTTATGATTTTTAGAGCTGATGTTAAAAGGTAAAGCTACACCAGACTAGTGCAGTCCATTAATTAACTTAATACTGCATAATGTGTATCATAATGCAGCTTCTTGTCAAAGCTCATATTGCACCCAAAGCTGGATTACTTTTGTATTAATATTGTCTTTCAGCATCTTTTGTTTAAATAGCTATTGAAGTAAATTTTGAATTGGATTTGTGGTTTGGTT
>JAAGNO010023380.1:0-17313 GCA_033439905.1 Ceryle rudis | reverse complement strand
AAGCTTTAATTGAATTTTCTAATTTTCATTGATTTAAAAACCAGTTCATTGATCTGAAAAAAATAAAGCTATTTTTAAAAATAATTTACACTAATGAAATTCTGATTTACTGTACTTCACTGTAATTTTCTAAAAAAGAGTCACCGTATCCAGTCAAGGATTTATTTAGCGAATATCGTCCATATAAAATGATCTATTAAATTAGTGGAACAGTACATAAAGCTCATTCACCTGTTCGTAAATAGCTGAGTTACAGCAGAAATTTAAAAATGCCAAGGGAGTGTCTAATCAAAGTTTTGCACTTCTGCATAAAGAAAAACATTCTTCTACAATATCCTCTGAACAGCTGAAACAAGGAAGAAAAGGAAAACAGTGAAACAAAAACATTCTTCATTGCTGTGTATTACTTTTTCAATAAATTTTGTTTCATCCATTCAAAAAAAATAGAACAAAGAAGTGGTTAAATTTTTAGGTGGGTTTTTTTTGTTATTGGTATGGCTGCACTCGGTGATCTAGGAGGTCCTTTCCAACCATGAATATTCTGTGATTCTGTGAAATAAATACCTTACTAAATAGCTGAAGATGTGAAATATTTTAATACTGACATTTCTACTACCTTGTTATTGCTCTGACTTTCTGAAAGGAGAGAATGAAAAATGAGAGTGAGTGGAAACAGGATAGACTACAAGTAAATAGACCACATCCATACATAGACTAAAAACAAATAGTCCTGTGCCTGTGGTTAATATTATTCCTCTTCAGAATATGTATGAGAGGAAGGGAAAATTATCTGAGCTGAAGAAAGATGGTAGAGGCTCTGGAAGAGAAACAGTTGTCCACAGACAAGTACCACTTACTTAACTCCTGTCATAATATCACCCAATATTACAAATAAATTCTAGTAGATATTTAGAACTCCTGGGCTTTGTACAGTATCTTTGAGTTATGAGAGAAGGCATAATGGCATAATGTAATTCTTCTAATGTCAAGGGGAATTTTGCTGTTCACTTAACAGAAAACAAGGGTTTGATCCAAACTGCAAATGTTCACTAAAACAGAACAAGGTTGTCTGTCAGTAGAATACGTCCAGTGTTATCAGTATTTATAACAAGTTAATATTTTTGGCTAAATGACGGATTTATATGATGTGGAATTTCCTGGCCTGCCACATTAATTGTTCTGATGAGAATCATGCTGCTTACTGTAAGTCAACTTGCATACTTCACCTGACAAAGCCTGTCAGGATGTTTCACAACAATAAGAAACCCAGCTAACCAGGCTGAGAAATTTAGAGTAATATGTTCTCTGAAGAGGAAAAAAAATGCTTTTAAAGGGATTTTAATTTTTTTTAAGTGTGTGGTCTGTTTATTGCTAGATTTTGCTTTAGAGGAAAGGGTATCACCTGACTGACCCCTAAAGTGCATCCTGTGCAGTTCATTACCCTAACACAGGCATCATAAAGTATCATATGTCCTTGGAGTAAAATACATAAATAAATCTTCCAATGTTCTCTGAGACACAGGAAGAACATACTTGCATCATTTCTGCCTGGAAGGCTTCAACATAGACTTCTGTCTAGAATGGGGAGCATGCTAAACCAGGGAAAAGAGGTGAAATTGAGGTCTGGAGTACTGTGATAATGATGTGTAACTACAAGAGGCAGGCCATGGGGCTGACTTCTAAGGAAAAAACCCACAAATCAGGAAAAAGAAAAAAAGATTACTGATAGGCATTGAAATAAATTATCATAAAATAGACCCCTACAATACAAAAGGCAGAATTGTACGTTAAATACGTATTTGAGGTGAATTTTCTGCTTAATCCACAGGTGTACTATAACATTTTTAAGATGGTATAACTATCAAGTTCAGTGTATTCTTCTGTTCATAAATTTGGGAGTCACTGGCTTCCTGAACTACGTTTGTTTCTAACATTGAAATGTCTGATTCATCACTATTATTCTAACTTTAAATGTAGTGCACTTTCATTGGAGTAAAAGTGGAACAGTTTGGTTTAAATCCACTATATTTTCAGTATGATGAAAGTGCTTGAAAGTCCTCTGTACAGACCTGAGCACTCTAAATTTCTGTCAGCTATACTTTTTGGGACTTTTTAGAATCAAGTTCTATATTAACAAAGAGTAAAAAATCTATTCTGGTTAGCAACTGAAATTTTTTTTTTTTAAAAAAAGTATAAAAAAAGAGAAGAAAGAAGAAAAATGTATACTGAGTGACAGTGATGTCATGGAAACCATTCTGCTGTAAAGTAGTTAATTTGAAAGTTCAAGACAATGGTTCTTCTTTCTGTCTGCCATATCTCTTTATTCTTGTCAGTACACCTGTGCATGGTAGAAATTTCTTCCCACAGCCAACACAGTGTGACACATTTTCCTTGCTGCTTAGCAAGTGCTTTTAATCTATATTGTAAGATATTTGTGGTGGCATAAAAAGTCATGTACTTCTTTTACACTGAAATTCCTTTTATGTCAGAGATTAAGTCAAAATTAAGATATAACATTTAAAAATGTAATTAGGAGTAAAAATTATGAGCATGAAAACTTAACATCTATTTCCTTTAAGCTATCAATTTAATCTACTTTTAATTTTTCCCTTAATATGTTAAAAATGCAAGTAATGTCCTTATTATCCCAAGTTACACTAATGTGTTATTCCCAAAAGAAACCCAGCTTCAGTAAAAAGTATCCGTGAAGGTAAGGTTGAAGGTCTGCTCTAACAAAACAAACCAAACCAAACCAAAATAAATAATTAAAAGTTTTCTTATCCGTCTGATACTACTGTAATATAAAACTTGTGATATTCATAGAAAACAATTATTTCTGAGGACACAAAATTTTTAAAAAATACAAGCCACAAAACATTGTAAATTCAGAAAAACACAATCATCCATGACAGAACTGCTCTAGATTCAAATCACTGTGACTGTGATTAGAATCTATCCTAATCTTATTTAATAGCTAACTGTTGTCTACTACTCTTTTATGTAGCTTTTTTTTTTTTTCAATATTGCAATATATCAGAATCCTACCTCTTGTTTTAGAGAAACTAAAATGATAAGTTAGATTTTAAAGTGTAGGTTGATGCCTAAAATATTAGAGAGGACTCACTAGTATTTTCAAAAGACCTCAATCTCCACTGAATCTAATCAGTATTGAAAATGAGTCTGGAAGCGAGACTATACTTGTGTGCCATGAGATTATAGAGTGACATTTATTTTCACTCTCTCTAAACAGTTAATTTTTAATTATTCCATCAAAATCAGATCAGTCACAAAAAAGAAACATTTTAAAAGAACTGTAACCTGTTCTATTTGTCTTCTGCCTGCAACATAAGGCAAAAGAATCAAACTTGAAAAACCTTGTAGAGGTAAGCAAAAAAAGCACAGAGCAGGAAGGACAACAGATTAGAAGGAACCTAACCATTCAGACTGGAAAACAGAGATGGCTTTCTGTTAAGGGAAAAGGACACCAATAGTCTCATTCCTGAATGGGTTCTGAGTTTTACCATAAACAGTCATTGGATAAAAAAAGAGACACAAAGTATTATGGAAGAGGCAAGACCCATTTTGAAACAGAATTTGTGCATTTTTTCTAAAAGTGGAAGATATTTTGATCTGTGCATTTTGTATCACAGAAACACCTACATATAAACCTGAGATGTAGGCACTCAGCTTCATGAGAGGAAAAGTTCATCAGATATATAGGCAGTGTGCTTTGGCTATTAACCATTCTACATTTGCATCCCACCTCTCATGTTTGGTATCTTCAGGTGAAAATTTGTTTGCGCAGCTAAATGTTCTGAATTTCACTGTGAGAATAAAGACCCCTTTTTTTTTTTTTTTTTTTTTTTTTTTTTTTAATAATGATCTGTTCAGTGTCATCAAAACTAATCATCCTTGGAACGGACATAAAATCATGACTTCACAGTTAAACCTGACACTATCACCATTAGGAATCTTATTTGACATTAACTTACTTAAATTTTAATCAGATCACTTAAATCACTTAGATTTTGATAACAATAATAGCAAAAAAATATATAAACTCTGACCAATACAGGACTTCCAGCAAGAAGTGAAAGCCTGTAAGTAGTTGATTCAATGCATGTCATAAAAAATCTGCTGTGCAAACACTAAGCTGAAGATACTTTATGCCTGTGAAATATACTGTGCCTGAACATTATGGTTCTATGTCACATGTACAGTGAATCTGCTGCTTTGAGGAAAAATAAGACTGACTGAACATGTCTTGCTTACTGAAGAGTTGCTCATTATGTCTTTCTGTGATTTTGCAGGATTTCTGGACATTCAAGAAACAGCACGATAGATCATTGGTGAGTGCAGCAGGGCAGTGGATATTAACACCTACTAAAAGATGTGGTATCGGCAAGTGAGTCAGCGTATTATTGA
This sequence comes from Ceryle rudis, assembly GCA_033439905.1. Lineage (NCBI taxonomy): Eukaryota > Metazoa > Chordata > Aves > Coraciiformes > Cerylidae > Ceryle > Ceryle rudis. Next base: position 12,888 of record JAAGNO010023380.1, on the reverse strand, counting down.
AAAAATCTCTAACATTATTCTGTACACAGATTCTGAGGAATAATAGTCTGTCAAAAATGACCTACTATTCGTAGCTTTATGTATGTCTTTATTCATTGGTCGGAACGGTACTAAGGAAAGAAGTAAAATGACACTCCTTTGAAATACAAAGCTGATCAGTTCAGGGAGCTCTGGATTAAAAACATGTTTATAATCAAGTAGTTGTTAACCTAATGCCTACATAATAACTGCATACATATTAAACTGCATACCTATTCTTGCTTTGATGGAGAATTCATTTTAACTTCTGCCCACCTAAGAAATAATCCAATTTATGTTTATATACTCAAAGCAGTCAAAGTTTTAAAGGCATGCATGTGGAGATCACAGGAAGAAAATCACAAAAAAACCCAAACCAGTAACATTAACAAATAAAACAGACAAAAAAGCAACAAGCATTCATCAAGCAGAATAAGCAAAGCAGAATTTGAACAAAGAATGGAAAGGACAAGCCATGGAAAGTTTAAAAGAGGAAAATAAGAAAAAATGTGATTAGCAAAAGAGAAGTAGAATGTGAAGTAAAACAATACAGTAGTACCAGATACCACCTCTGACATGTTTTCCTTTCAGACAAGAGAGAACAATGGTCATGCAAGCTACCATGGGGAGAGAATTGTTACAAGAAGCTTGCTGAGAGCTCTGATAACAAATAAATGTTTCACTAGCATAAGTATGTGGGGTGTTAGAATGGCTGGCACTTTGAGAGACAGGCCCACTTATGAGATTCTGCACAGCTAAATACAGACAAGAGTCAAATCTAGTTATATCTAAGGAATGAGAGATTATGCTTTAACATAAACAAATCTTTTCAAAGTTCTCACTCTATTCTATAGAAAAAAAAGAGATGGAGGCAGGAAGGAAGAGGGGAAAGGAGAAAGTTTCAGACAGTTAGGATACTTAGAAAGTAGGTAAAAAAAATGAAAACTCAGATCATCAAAAGTGTTTAATATTGATGAACAATTATAATTTTATGCTTTCAACATTATTAGTTTTGATTTGATCTATACTTTTGGAGGGTTTTTTGCATATATTTATGAGGGTGTGCATGTGATGTATGTATATATTTATCTACAATGCAGATGTGACTTGCTATTAAGTCCTGAGAAGTCACTGCACTGACATGCCACCCTTTTTCAATAAGAGTTATAAACATTGTGGATTGTGAGAGCTGAAAAAAAAAAAAAAAAAAAAAAATCCACGGTTAGAAACAAAACTGTACTTTTACAACTTCACATCAAAGTAATTTAGAAAGTTGCTTTGCTATGAAAGTGCCGTAACTTTCACATCTAAATGTTATAATTTCAAGATGTGGGTCTTTAATGTACCTAAACTTAAGTACCCTGTCTCTGTGTGTACAGCTATTCATATAAATGGTGATGCAGCTATTTATATTGATACTTAGAGTGAAAATCACCTCACCTAACTTTAGTTGTCTATAATGTGGAAGTCTATATCTGAGACACTCTCCCTAAAATCTCTTTATAGCTCCTCGAAGTGAATCAAAGAGGCATTTTTAGGAAGCAATTTGTTCTTTCTATTTTAAGCTGAGATTAATTGTTCCCTACAGTTGGTTCTTTCTCTCTATATAGGAGCATGAAGGAATACATTAAGAATGCTTAGGGAAATTAGTTTTGGCATAGATATTCAGAAAGAGATGTCAGACAGAGGAAGCCTGCCTTCAGATTCTACATAGAGAAACATAAAAGAAAAGGCTGTAATAGTTAAGAAATATGCTTCCAGTTCTGTCTTTGCTGTTCAAGTAGGAATGCCATATCTGAATGAAAGTTCTATCTAACAAAGAACTACAAACATGTTAATGAAGAATGCTTCCTACACAGGACATGTATGTATCTTTTTAAAGGTAAGCACAGATGGGTTACTCAGGTTACTAAAGAAGTATTAATTCTTTAAAATGTTCTTTAGAATAAAATGATTTTATCAAGTGGCTTTGATTCTTGGTTTCTCAGTTATGTTTTCCTCTTCTTGAGACACTTTAAAGTTGCAAAGTAGGTGGAGGTTATATAAATAAAGTCTTATTGGATGGGTTTCAGTGCAAGATGCTTACACATATATATTTACATGTAAGATAGGTTTCTGAACTTTGACTTTGGACAGTGGAAATGTTGGAAGTATAAAATTACTATATTTAGATTTAGGAATATTAAATCTTGAAGACCATCTCATGTCTTAGGGGGTTTGACCTAGATAATCTTTAAGGTCCCTTTCAACCCAAACCATTCTATGATTCTATGACTATGATGTCAAGATTAAATAAAATTATAAGTTAATGTCAAACTTCTCTTTACTAGATTCACTGTTATCTATTTCAGAAAGCCACCAGGGCAGAGTTGCTGGATGTCTACTATTCACCTCAAAGCTTCAAAATATTTGGGGTTGTGTCAGTAAATTAAGTTAGTATGTGAAATTCTCTGCAACTGTCACTGTTTTTAGAAATTAAAATGTCATAGTACTTTTTAATCCTTTACATGATTATCAGTGTCATCAATTTAATAAACACTCTTTCTTGAAAATTTTCTACTTTTTTTTTAATGTTACATTTTAAGAAGAAAACCCAACAAACTAAATAAATCATCATTTGGGCACACAACTACATGTTTTATTTATGCAGCTGAGACTTCTATTTCTGAACAGAGGTGTCCACATTTTTTCTGATTTTGCTTAAGCATTTTTCTGTAAGTTAACTGATATAGCAGTGTCACTTTAGATCAGAAGCTATGCCTACAAACAGATGTATCTTCAAAAAGTAAAATAAAGTTAACATAACATGCATTTAAAAAGGAATGGTGCTCAGATTTTCAGTTTTGCTCATATAAACACACAAATCCTTTAGCTGTCATACATGCATGTCATACAAAGTCACATTTTATAGTCAGCTCAGTACACTGAATTCAGAGTACAGCAGGACATCCCACTTGCAGATACTGGAATGAAACAGTACAATCATGGAATCATAGAATTGTAGGGGTTGGAAGGGACCTCTAGAGATCATTGAGTCCAACCCCTCTGCCAATGCAGGAACACCTAGGGCAGGCCACATGGGAACAGATCCAGGCGGGTCTTGAAAGTCTCCAAAGAAGGTGACTACACAACTCTCTGGGCAGCCTGTTCTAGTGCTCTGTCACTCTCACAGTGAAGTAGTTTTTCCTCATATTGAGGTGGAACATCCTGTGTTTCACCTTGCTACCATTACCTCTCATCCTATCACACGGCAAAAATGAAAAGAAACTGGCCCCTTCTACTTGACATCCACCCTTCACATTAATAAGATCCCCTCTCAGTCTTCTCCTTTCCAGGCTAAACAGACTCAGGGGTCTCAGCCTTTCCTCCTAAGAGAGGTGTTCCAGTCCCTTCATCATCTTTGTAGCTCTCTGTTGGACTCTCTTTTGTATTTCCCTGTCTCTCATAAACTGGGGAGACCAGAACTGAACAGAATATTCCAGATGTGGTCTCAATAGTGCAGAGTAGAGGGGGAGAAGAACCTCCCTCGACCTGCTGGTCAGAACACAGAACTAGTGATAATTATGAACAGCTACCTGTTACAGAGTGAAAGAAATCTATCTTCTAACAAAGCAAATACAAAGCAAACCCTACAGCAGTTCATTAGTTAGTATTGCGTAATGCTATCTTGGGCATATTTTATCTCCTTGGTTTTTCAAGTGAAATTTAAAGCTTTTGAATCTCCTGCTGACAATATTATTTTCTGCTATGGGTGTCATGATTATTCTAGTTAAATTAATTATAAAAGAACAAAAACAAAACATGGATGATCTTTCACGGAGGAAATTTTAGATTTCTTTTTATCTGTACTGTCTCTTTCAGGCAGCTCTGAGGTATTCTGAGCACTGCACGTCCGAGTTACGTAACTCATGGGTGTTATAGACCAGCTGTCCTCTACTTGCATAGGTTATAGGTTCTGTATACATAATGGCTTAGTGTGCTGCTAAGTATGCCTCAATATCTGGATGCAGTCATGTAGACCAGAGGTAAGTGGGAAGCAAAGCAATCCATACTTACAGCTATTTTGGAGGCTGTCCTACACTCAGAATTTACGGCAAACTTTTATTTGTTTTAATTTTCAGAAAAGGTTTTTATAGGCTTTGAGTTAGCATTCAATTTCAGAAGTTATGGAGGATTAGCAAATAAACTAGTTTGATTGCCTAAGGACGACATATTTTTGACCTTAGAACAAGTCATTCAGATTCTTTAGTGATTGAATAAATGGTGTCTTGTTGCCCTGGGCTCTATCTAAACAGTATTGTCCCCTGTCCCACTACCCCTTTCCATAAAGGATGACAGCAGTCAGCAACCTGATAAAACTACCCAGATGTGAGGATGAAGTGGCTGAAGAAAGAATTACTTCAGTTGTGTGAAAATACTCTCACTTTCAAATAAGTTCCTCATTTCAGCACAAACGGTATGCTCTTTTTCTGAGATAGTGAGGTTTCTATACTGGAGATAAGCTAGATTCCTTCAGGCTTGTCAACTGAACAAAACATAGAAAAAGTGTAACCCTATTCATGAATCTTAATTTTAAAAGACCTTAGCAGAAATTCCTTTAACAGCTGAACTTGTCTACCACAGGATCTGACAAGAATAGTTAACAGTGTTTCAGACACTTTTACAAATACCAAATAGATATTACCCAAAATAGTGTTCCACTTACAGATAAATGGCTGTACAGGTGCAGATACATCGGCTATCTGAATTTAAAGTGAAGCAAGAGAAAGTATCACACTGTCTAGTATCACTGAGAGGGGACACTAATCTACTTGAACTACTACTTCACTACTCAGACTACTGATTAGTGTGTCAGAAGCCAGTCACATCAGTTTGTATTCTCTACTCATAGCTGGAAAATCCCTCTTTCACAATTTAGACAGTTTATCTAAATCCATGAGTTGTCCATTCTTTTTATTTGTTTGGGTTTTTTTTCAAATGCCCCTTATTTCAAATGATGCTTGAAACATTCAGATGACTTCCACAAAGTGAGGCCAAACTAGTAGAAATCACTAAAAACTAGGTTAGAACTTAAAATGTACTAACACAGAGGACTTTTAATGTCATCAAACAAAGAAGAAATCACACAAAACATTGCCACAGATGGGTGTCAAAACTCTCTTCCTCCACAATGGCTCCATCCTAGTTCTGAAATAGTTGGTTTCTAGGCAGCTTATCCTAGTGGCTACTCCAGACATAAGGTTAATGGTAAAAGAATAAGAAAAGAAATAAGGCTGAGATTGGGCTCCGACACCTCTTCCTTCCTTTTTGCTCTCAATGCAGTACTAAAGAAATGGCAAACAGCACGTTTCTTTAACACCCTTAGCAAAACTGAGCTGTGTCACCTGACAATAAAATACTAAATATGTGCCAATATAACCCTTGAATCAGAATCTTGAGCATTAAAGTAGTCACAGTGCCCCGTCACATAGGTTAATGTCTTCAGTCCCCTCTTTCATCATTTACTTTGCTTTAGTAAGATCTTTTCCATATCTACATTCACTACAACCTTTTTGATTTCAGTTCTGCACATAGTACTTCTAATTTAAGGCACCCTCTTCAAAGGTTTTGCCAATGACCCTAGTAAGCACATCAGAAGGCTGTTCCTTAGTGCACCTGTGGCTGCAAATCTATTAAAAATTGAGTCAAATGAATCTTAGCTTCTAATAAATGAAAACTCGAATGACCCAACAACCTAGGAAACAATTCAGTGCCATCATGATATCCACAGAATACCAGTTTGTATTTTCTTTTCATGTGTTTTTTTTTTTTTCTGACACCTGAAATGCTCAGTGCCGTTGCATGAGTTTTATCTCCAATTGTTCTTGCATAAAAGCCACACATATCTAGCCAAATATAATAGTGCTTCCTATAATGATGTAGTGCATCTATTTAATTTCTTCCTTCAGAAGAGATATGAAGAGTTGTTTTATCTCCAGGAGACTAACCTTCTTCAAAGACACAGCACATTGTTAAAGATCCATGCAGAGTATGATTAAGAAAGAGAGTTACCATGCTCAGGATCAAACCCAATGCATTCCATTACCTAGCCTGTGAAAGCATCAGATGGACAAATCTGGAATAAATAATTTTTACCTGTGTACAAACATAACATGTTTATAAGAGATTGGTTTCACCACTGCTAATATTTTCAAGTGAGATGTTGCAGCTATTTCATAATTGATGTATTTGTGTAGAATTTTGTAGGCTTACAGATTCTATTTCAGTTGGGATGTATGTGGAATAAAACATAGGAAAAGAGTAGAATACTTAAAAAAGCATCTATCCACTTTTAATCCACTAATTATAATCAAATAATGCCTCACCTTGGCAGGGCTTGAGAAGTCTCAAGTCTTGTGCAGTATCAGATGCTACAGTCTTGCTTCAAGCAGGTTGAAAAAGATTATTATCTATCACATGCTACCTAGGCCATTTAAACAGGCACTCTTCAAAGGTTTGGTGTCAGCCAGTCTAGTGGTACTTTTGCAGGTGCAGGATAATCTTCTGAAGGCTGGATAACTTCGTCAATACTGAATACCCTGTGACCAAACGGAGCTTTAAATAGTTTAAAAGTTCCACAAGGCTATTCCTATTGCATAATCAATTTATCATAGAATGCTTTGGGTTGGAAGGAAACTCTGAAGATATCTAGTCTAACCCCCTGCAGTAAACAGGGACATCCTCAACTAGATCAGGCTGATCAGAGTCGCAGCAAGCCTGACCTTGATGTCTCCAGGGATGGGGCCTCCACCACCTTCCTGGACAACCTGTTCCAGTGTTCCACTACCCTCATAGTAAAGAACTTTTTCCTAATGTCCAATCTAAATCTACCCTTCTCTATTTTAAAACCATTGCCCCTTATCCTATTGCTTCATGCCCTTGTAAGCTGCCCCTCTCCAGCTTTCTTGTAGGCCCCCTTCAGGTACTGGAAGGCTGCTATAATGTCTCCCCAGAGCCTTCTTCAGTCTGAACAACCCCAAATCTCTCAGGCTGTCCTTGTAAAAGAGGTATTCCATCTCTCTGATCATTTTTGTGACACTCCTCTGGACTCACTCCATCAGGTCCATGTCCTTCCTGTGTTGAGGGCTCCAAAGTTGGACACAGTACCACAGGTGGGGTGTTACCAGAGCAGAGTAGAATGGCAGAATCACCTCTCTCAGTCTGCTGGCCATGCTTCTGATGCAGTCCAGAAGGCCAGTCGCATCCTAAGCACACATTGTTGGCTCACGTCCAGCTTCTCACCCAGCAGAGTCCCTGAGTCCCTCTGGTATATTGACCACACCACTCAGCTCGGTGTCATCAGCAAACCTGCTGAGGGTGCACTTGATCCCGCTGTCTATATCATTGATGAAGATATTAAACAGTATTGGTCCCAGTACAGATCTCTGAGGTACACCACTTGCCACCAGTCTCCATCTGGACTTCAAGCCATTGACCACAACTATCTGAATGAGACCATCCAGACAATTCCTTATCCACTGCACAGTCCACTCATCAAATCCATATCTCTCCAACTTGGCAAGGAGGATGTTTGTAGGGAACCATTTCAAAGGCCTTGCAGAAGTCCAGATAGATGACATCCATTGTTCTTTTCTTTTCCACTGATCTAGTCACTCGATTGTAGTGGCATGTGGGGGGATGAGGTGGGCAAAGAAGGAGTTTGTCTGCTGATTTGATCATGAACTAACCTCCATTCACTTCCCTCACCCAGGCCACTGCCTCTGGTCTGACAGGGTCAGGGTCCCCCTGATCCTGCATGCTTCCTGACAGGTGAACCCATTCCTGTTTCAAGGAAGGCAGAGCCTGGCTCCACCAGTCTATCTCCTGTTCAGCCTCCCTGATGCTCCTCAGCCTTTCAACTACCCCTTGCAATTCTTCCACCTGTCAGAGGAGATCATCCACCTGTTTGCAATACATGCAGCTGTTCTCATCACTGCCACTCGCTGCCAGTGAAAAGCTCTGATATTCCCTGCAGCCTGTGGCCTGGACAGCTGCGTGTTTCCCTGAAGACTCCATCTGTGTTTCCATGTCCACCCTGACAAGTGTTGAGCACATGACCTTTTACTGGGTGGAGACCACAGTTGAGCTCTTTTCCCAGAGGGTGATGGTGACCTGTTGTCAGAGCCTCTGTTCCCTTTGTGTGCACTCTCCCATGTGCCCTGCTGGCTGCATTCCAAAGAGAAAGAAAGATGGCCACTGCCTTGCTGTTCATGGTCCGAGTGTTGTTTCTGGTTTCACCATGTTTAAATTTCCCACGGTTGCCCTGGCACGCCCCCAGCCACATCAGCCTCTCAGCCTCACACATGAGGTATCAGAGGTATCAGAGATGGGCAAATGGAAAAAAAAAAAAATCCAGCTGCCCTCTCTTGTCACATCACACATTTGGTCTTCTATTTAATTTCCCTAAAGAATTTTTCTCTTGTAAAGCTTAAGGGATCAGATGAAGGATGTACAAATCCAGAGACCCTCATTCCTCACCCACCCCCTCATCATATTTAATATACCAAGGCCTCAAGCTGCCATCACAATTCATCTGTCAGCATGCCACCTGGGCTTTTTAAACTTCAACATCTATACTGGATCTATGCCATAATTCAGCAGGACTACTTAGGCCTTCTGATTATTATGGGTAAGGTAAAGTTCATACACAAGAGTTTAAAGAAATAAAAATAAAGAAAAAAAAAAAGGGGGAAAAGAAAACCACTCACCCATGCACATACACTGCAGGAAAGAAATCCTAAATAACACATTTCATCCTCTTTGTTCCATGAATGAAAATGAATATCACTTCCAGAAAAGTGATCAAAACCAAGGAGCAACAGCTCTGAATGGCTGAAGACTGGAGAAAGGCCCCAAAATCTTTCTCCAGGGTGATCTACCAAATTTCACACTTCTGTTCAATGTCATGGTAGCCTTCAAATACATATGCAGAAGGCTGAGACGGAGGAAAGAGAGGAAAAACAGTTCCTATGTCCAGGATAAATTCACACATGTTAAAGAGATATGTATTATCTTTCTTCCAGCAGTAAAGGCTGACATGGTATGAAGAGACAGACTGATGAATGACACAGAATGCCAACTACTGAGAGCATGAAACAGATATCTCTGATTTAGTACTTGTAAAAATTTTTCAGCCATATGGCATAATGTATCTTACTTCTGAAAGTCAGTATGGCTATCATATCATGGCCCAATACTTCAGCTTCTAAAAGTTACCTGTCACAATTCTACTTAGAATTACTTTTGATACTGTACTGAGTTAAATTGAATAAATTGTTCTCCATAAGCTAGTTCCAGAGTTAGCTTGATCAGTAATCATTTAAAACTGTGTGCACAGTTTTCCATCCTGAAAGAAAAAGAATTAACCAAACATTAAACCAAAAAAATTCTGCTTGGGACATCCAAAATGTTTTGGGTTTTGTTGGTCTGGTTTTGTTTTTTTTTTTTTGTACAGAGTATGTGTCATGTCCTAGAGGTATGAAATTACTTTATCATATGGAGTATTTCTTGTCAGCCTTGTTCTTTGAGGTGTAAGATAGAACAAGAGATCTATTGTATAAATAGAGAGGTGTCAGAGTCCTCTTTAAAGTGGAGTGGTGAACATTGCCAGAGATAAAAAAGGCATCTTTATATATGCTAATAATACCACCAGTACTCAAGATGCAAACTGAGAACACACAGAGTAGTAGAAAACTTTCATTTGCCAGGAACATACTGTGCTGCTGAATCACTCTTTTGACATATTGAGTTTCATAAGGCAGCATTTCTGCAGTTTTCTGAAATAAAATAAAGTCTCAAAGCTGCTCAAATAATATTTAAACTACCGCTATAGAAAAAAGATCCGGACAAGCTAAAGAAGGACTACAAAGATGATCAAAGGTCTGTGAAGCCTACCATACCAGGAAAGGCAGAGATGACTGGGTTTGTTCAGTCTTGAGAAAAGAAGGCTTAGGGAAGACCTTATCACCATGTTCCACTATCTAAAGGGTGACTACAAAGAAGATGGAGACCCTGTTTTTACAAGGAGTTGCATGGGAAAGATGAAGGGTAATGTGTACAACTTAATCCTGGGGAGATTCGTTTGACACAAGAACAAAAATATTCATAATGAGAAAAATCATTCATTGGAATAATCTTCCCATAGAAGTGGTGGATTCCCCAACACTGGACACTTTTTGGAATCTGTTGGAAGAGCACTGGGCCATCTTATCTAGATCTTGCTTTTGCCAAGAAAGTTTGGACCAGAAGTCCTTGAGGTCCCTTCCAAACTAATATCCTATGATTCTATAATATGCTAAAAAATTAAACTGCTTTTTATTTCTTTTCATTTTCTGATCATGCCTGAATTTTCATAAAGTAACTTCTATATAAAAATATTACAACTGTAATTGGTTTTATATTAAGTATGCCATTGCTTTAGATCTCTAAATTGAAACTTCATTATTCTACCTTTACTTCTTTTAACAAACAACATGAAATTATGTTTGTGTGCATAGTAATGCATTTGGACCGCATTACATGACATATGATTCCTGCTAGTAAAATTACTATCACTCAAGGAAGTGTAGCACATTTGCCAGTATATTTTCCAAATATTCCAATATATATGAAAGAAGAAAGAATGGGAAAGGGAAAAGAAAAGAAAAAAAAAAAAAGAAAACAAAACAAAACAAAAAAGTCAAGATAAATGAAAGGGAAAGGGACACATATGTTGGCCAATAGCATGTAGACATGTTAGACATATTTTTAATTCATCTGCAATACAGTATGTAGATAAATACTGGCATCACATTTAGAAGCAGTTAATAATGAACTTTAGGAATCAACACCTAAATGGAACGGCAAAGACTTCTGACTACTACAAAAAAACATGAATGTGCATTACTGAGTGTCTCTCTTTATCTGTAAAATATTTATAAGATTTATGAAAGCTAAATATATATGTTGCAAAATCCTCAAACTGCACAATAGAAATAACCAAAACCAAAATAGAAGGTGATTTTCAAATATTAAGAAGGAAAATCAGTTCCTGGCATCTGCAATTAACTATAGTAAGTCTTAAAAAATTCAAATAATTGAAATAGTATTATAGCAATAGATTTATTATAGTCTTATAAAGTTATAAAGTTTCATGTAAGTAGAGTATGAATCCTCATTATACATTGTACAAGTACATAAAAGAGTTTATTATCTAAATAGAAAGACTTAAATTAGGCACATTGTCTGGTTTTTTTCAGAACTAGTAACAATTTGATAGATCATCCCATCTTTTTTCCTCAATTTTCTTCATCAGCATAATCTCATATAATATATCAGCCAACTTAGTCTTGAGGGGAGACAAGTAAATATTTCATGCACTTCTGTAACTTCACTAAAGAAATACTCAACAAGAAACTAATTTTATTTTGAACAACATATTATGAGAATAGTTAGATGAATATTGTAGGAAACTTTTTATTTTCCCATGACTGAGTTTTAAAATAAAAATATTGAGAAAATATTTTTAAATAATGCAATAATTTTAAGGTAGAAGTGTGAGGTAAATATAAATACTTATACTTTCTAAAGTTAATTTGTTATATTTGCATAGGATTGGATGAAAGCCTCAGTTTGTTTGAGTTTCATCACCGTGTCTAATAAGTTTTAACACTAGCTTTGAACTGTGTTACATTATTAACGTTGCAGGACACATAATTTTGGATTTTACACAAGAAACACACTTTTCCATAAAAATTATACAAAATCACTGTATTTCTGTGAAATTTTTGATGTATTGAAAAGGTACTTTTGACAGAACATTGTTCCATCATAAAAACATTTTCCCTGTTCTAATAACAGTGATGATTGTTGTGACAGCATGTCATCAGGAACATTTTCCTTACACCATACCAACTATCAGTGAAAACACTGCAGATAACAACTGAGTTTAAAGCTTGATTAAGCATAGTCAAGGAACTAAGAAAACTTTACTGCTGTTTCACTGACTGTAAGTCTCTGAATGATCATTTCAAAACTAGTATTTTTATTAGAATGTTAACAACTAACTTAAGATTATGTCTGATAAAATAATAGCAGGACAGAGTCATAAGCAAGGACAAAAATGAAATTTCCTAAGGAGATGTGGTTCTTCAAAGAGATTTTTGGTGATAAGGCTTAGACTATAGCCTAGTCTATATGTACAGGTATACACATATACATCTATATATACCTATATACACACATAACACATACTTATGTATAGTATATTTAACAGACAACTGGTGACAAATTTTAATTCACAAAGAATTCCTGATTTTCCCTCTCCTGTGTCTCTCCCTTCTCCTGTATCTCTCCCTTCTCCTGTATACATTGTACATCTGGCTGTGTTTGGAAGGTTTCTCTCTGATTTTCTTGAAGCTTTTGTCCACTTCCTAAAGGCCTTCATCTTGGCAAGCTGATCGTTTCCTTTGATTCTTCTGGAATATTCCAATTCCATCTTTTTTTTTTTTTTTTAAGCATATCACATTATATCACAATACAATTCTTGATAGTTTTAATTAAATTTGATTTCATTTGAAAACATCTGCACTAAAAAATAATGACAATTCTGTCATTTTTCACTAGTGAAAATGGATGAGAAGTAGACACCTCCCAGAATATGTCTAATTCATTCCTGGATTTCTTAAGTGTTCCAACTTAAATTCTTCATGACCTCCTTTAACATCTGTAATTATCCTGTTTATTTGATTAATGACATTTAATTATTTTACAAATTTTTCTTTTTAATTGAAGTATTAATGAGTTCAGGCTTTCCAACACACATAGCTAAAATATATATATGTGAATCTGTAT
>JAAGNO010023378.1:46016-71435 GCA_033439905.1 Ceryle rudis | reverse complement strand
TTTCATTGATGAAATTTAAATTCCTCGGGGTTTGCCTCCCGCCCGCCGGCCCGGGAGGGACTGCTCTGCTGAGGGGCCAGCGCGGCGGGCGGGTCGCTCCCAGCGGGGCCGCCGTCTCTCCCGCTTCCCCGCCGGCGCCTCGCTGCTGTTCGCTCGCTCGCTCGCTCGCTCGCCCGCCCGCCGGCAGCCAGGCTCCGCAGGGGCGCGGGGAGAGGCAGCCTGTTCTCCCGGCCCTTCCCTCCCCAGCCTTGGGGAGGGGAAAATTAACCCAAACAATTCAGTTTATATTTATGAGAGCAAAATATTAATTTTATTAAAGAGCGAAAATGTCGTCTTTTGCGACAGGTAAGATGACGTGCTTTGTAATTTTTTTATGTTATTTTTTTTCCCGACTCTTCAGCTATGGAGGCATAAATCTCTGCTTTTTTTTTTTTTTTTTTTTTTATTGCCTTTTTTTCCCCTCCCCTCCTCTCCCCTTCCACCAGTCCAGTAGAGCGCAGGCAGCGGTCGGTGCAGCAGCCCGAGTTGTGATGGGCAAGGGCTTCCTCAAAGCGTTATTCGTTATCTGGCAGCGGGACCTCCGCCGGTTCTGCCCGGCTCCGTTCGCTCCCCTCGGTGAATGGGGGGCTCTCCCGGGCGATGGTAGCGGCAGGGCTTCCAGCCACCGCTGACGCACAGGCAGAGTCTGAAGTATGCAGGGGGATCTCACAAGCACGGATCTCCTCTCTCCACTAAGCGATCTCAAAGTTGGGGGAGGAAGAGCGGTGAGGTTGAACGTCGTCGCTTTTTTTTTTTTTTTTTTGAGCCTTGACTGTATTTTGGCGTTTTCTGGTCCCCATAGGCTCTGGCGCTCTCCTTTACTCTCCGCATGTGTGCGCGTGTGTGTACGTGGTCTGAGTTTTAGATTCCTTTATTGTGAAATGGGGAACCGGCGCACAAGAGGTCATTTTTGGGAAGAAAAATTACTTTGGTGCATTGCTGTGGCAGTTTTCCTCCTTTCTGATATTCGTAATGGTGCTTGTGTGCTTTTTGCAATGAAATCCATGCCTGTAGGTTTCCTTGATGTAAGTCCATGCAGGCCTATCAACAAATGTAATGCTGCCTGTAGAAGGAACACGAGTATGTCTTTTGCTTTATGATCTTGGACATTGCTAGCAATCGAGGGCCTTCACGGGCTTTGGGAAATTGCTGTCGCTCACCCAGTGCATGTCCAGGACCGTACGACACTCGCTGTGTAAATGCATCAACTGTCTGCAAATGTCCTGGGGCACCTGGGCAAAATGCGAAGAGCGGAAGGTGGGGGAAGAATTACAGCCACATTGCTCTGAAAGTTACCAAGGTTAGCCCCTTCTTGCTATGAAATAAACTATGGAAATAGATGTTCTGAATTGTTATTTTAAAATGGAATTAGCTTATCTCAGCCTACTGCTCAAGGTAGCCATCTTGCAGGCAAGTGATATTATTTATGAAGCTGAAAGCTGGAGAAACCTACATAAAGATCATAACCAGTTTTAAAAATATTACCAAAGATTGGACAATCCTAAAAGCTTCTAAAAAAAAGTATCTGCAGTTTAAATACTCGTTTATCAGGCCAATAGTACTAAAACATGTTGCCAATGTCAAGTGATATTTTTAGCACGGGGATCAGCTGCTAGACTGCGAAATCCAGCTGTGTCTGACAGTAACACCTAAACTCTTGTTGCGTGCAGCTGGCCAGAATGGCTTCCTACGTTGCAAACTTCTGAGTTAGCTCATGCTAATGTGCTCATCCATTAAGGAGAGAGAGAGGGAGAGCCTATAGATTTCACTTCACTTATGCTTCAGTCCAACATATGTTGACAAATTTTGCTACTAGTAGCGAGTAAAGAAAAATGTTCCTAAAGGCTGAGTGGGTACGTTCGGTTCTAAAAATCAAATGGAGTAATATGTATTAGCATAACACCTTGTAGTGTGGATATTTAAAGAGGTTTTTATCCTCATTAGGGTTAAAAATTGCCTTGAACTTTTCAGTGGAGCTGGTGGAAGTTAAGGCATTCACTCTGTAACCTCAGCGCAGAGTTCAAGGGTTTAAATTTAAAGTTCAGCTGTGTATTTTAACTTACTGGCTGCCCTTCTTGATTTTTATGCAAGTAGTCTAGTTCCAAGGAGACCTAAATAATTTTCTGCTGTAGGTCTTTCTGTATACTTACTTGAATCAAAAAGTAACTACAATTAATAACCCTCAGCTCACTAGATTCCTGTTTTTTTTCATGAGAGAGGGGACTTCTTGCTTGAGTTGTCCCATGACTCCCTCCTGTGCTGGATCCTTGTATACTGAGGGCAGCGACTTCTCTTCTGAGGCAGTTAATGAACAAAACTGATCAATCTTTGCACATTCCCTGCTTTTAAGGTAGATTAAGAAGAGGGATGGCAGAAGGGAACTATGTGCAAACTTCTAAGTAAGGGGTCACCGCTCTTGTGCATTTTTCCGAAGGACATCTGTCCCTTATTTTGTTTCTGATAGTGAACTAACATCTCCTTTTATTAGCTCGATCTGATTTCTCATATTTTCCTTTTTTCATATGTCAGTTGTAAAGTTATGTATCATAAACCTGCACATACTCTGCCATATGCTGTTGTTCATGCTGTGAGGGCAGGGGGCAGGTTAGCAGTGAGAGCAGAACACAAAAGCGTGCTAGAAATAACAGTGGGGGAGCAGGAGGGCTTGCGTGAAACTCTCCATGCATCAGACACCACCGTGAACTTGATTAAAGAGCTGTCCTTTCTTTGCTACTTGAGGAAGCACTTTTTGCTGAAGACACTCAAATAAGATATCCTGGGTGGTCATTTTTTGCAATGCACAGGATTTTCTGAAGCCTCAACTATTTGGTCATGCTTTTCTGTTCTGTCCTAATTTCCTTCATGGGTGGCTCCCCCAAGAGTCTTCCACTACTTTGTCCCACCGTTTTCTTCCTTCACATGAGTGTTCCAAGAATGCCGGTTCCGTGAAAGGGGGCTTAGGCTGAAACCTGAGGCATTGATTGTGAAATAGCTTGGAAGAGGCATTTCTTTTTAAAAAATAATTTGAGAGTTTATGGCCACATGTACCCTTGGAAATCTCTTCCTGTAATTATTCCACACCCCTGGCCTCCCATCTGATTTTTTTAGAGGCACAATAACTACCTTCCATTATAGCCTTAGGAAATATTACTTGCTTGTAGGAAATAACTGCTTTCAGATATGCAGTTGCACTGGCCTTTCTACTTCCTTGTGAGTGTTAGGGTGAAAAAGGAAATCAACCTTCACCCAGGCTGTTAAATTTAAGAGTAGTTCATGTTAAGGGACTGCCGTTGTTTTTCTGCAGGTGGTAGGCTGAGGTGGGTAAATACTATATTTTTCCCCAAAACTCTGAGAGGCATCAGCACAGAAACAACTAGGACTGAGTTTGTTTGAAGTGCATGCCCTGATGCTGCTGTTGTGGTTTTGCTCTGGGAAGCCTTTAGAGAGTGCTGTAGATTCCCGTTCAGTCCAAAATCTGGTGTTCATCTCTTAAGACAAATGTTTAAAAGCCTCTGCCTTGCAATGGCATGTTAAAAGCAGGAAGCTTTTGAGCTGCTATTTCTCTTGGCTACTTGGTTACAGTATTCAAATTCCTATGTACGCAGAATAGATAACTTTTCCTGCACCAGGCAAACACGTTTTTATGGACTCCAGCTATGTCCTTCCTCTCTCTTTCTCAATAATAATAGTACGCATAGCACTAGTACTGCTCTCCCCAAACAACTGTGCCCTGGCATGTTGGTTCTGGATGAGACTGAGTGATTGCAGTAGTTGTTAAATAGTCAACATAAAGCCTAAATATTCTCTGTTGCCAGTGGAGTGTGCAGCCGACAGCACCAGTACCTTTGGCGATGCAGGTTTTGGTAAGAAGTGTCCCACCTAGCTGGCTGCTCTGCGTGCTTCACACTTGGTGTTTGGAAAGAGCGATAGGTTTGCTTTGCTTCTCTGTGAGGATGTTGGTGATCAAATGTGCTTAGCATTTGCTCGTTAAGTTTTGGAGAATTTATAGTATAAAAAAGCCCCAACAATCCAACTTTTATGATGCTTTTTTTGGTGTTGGTTTAGTTTGTGATGTTACTTAATCTCTAAATCCTTTTATCTGGTAGCTACAAGTCTTTTGGCTAATATGAGCAAAGAAAATTTTCCTACTTACATGGCAGCCTGGGACAGTTGCTGTCTGGCTCTGCCTTCCTCAGTCTCCATGTGTTTAAGAACATGAATGACGTTCTCTGTTGAATACTTGGTATTTGCAGAGTTTCTTCTGAGATGAGTTGCATCATATCGGGAGGGTTGGATGTTTTACAGGCTGCCGAACTGTGAGAAATGAGTGCTGTTGTTGATGTAACAGAAGTCACATATTACAACATCTTGCAGGAAGGATTACAAATGTATGAAAGTATCTCCTAGCAGTAGTTTCTACGGAAGTTTGAACGGTGTTTCTGTACACATCAACCCAAAATGCAGGAATGAAAAGACAGTACTTGTAGCAGTTCAGTATGAAAGTACTAAGTTGGTATAGACCCCATTGTTTTTTTTTCTGTAGGAGGAGGTGCTTCCTAATAAAGAGCTGTCCATGTTTTTACATATTTGCCCTGATAAGATATGCCTAGCAGGCTTTCAACTGTTACCTGATTTTTACTGAATGCAGCATTAGATTAAAAAAAAAGAACCTATTGTTTGTTGTACTGTTCATCTTGAGCTGGCGTTTCCCCTGTGTTGCACCACACACAGTAGGCGGCCCGCAGCAGTTGTCTGTCTTTTTTTTTTTTTTTTTTTTTTTTTTTTTCTCCCCTCCCCTACCTGCAAAACAGTGCAGTCAGGAAAATGGCTTCTGTGGGCTTCAAAGCAAGGATTAGATACTGTCACTGAGTCTGAGGCTGGGTAATACTTTGCTTAGAAAAAGGAAATAAAATCAATATTGTATTAAAATGAACTGCCTCTAGCTTTCTTAGACAGTCTCAGTAGAATAGCCTTTTAATGTTATGTTCTAAATAAGTAAACTTAAATGCAGGTTCTTTGAACAATATTTTCTGTCGGTATCACTCTGCTCACTTGCAAAGTTTCCTCCTGTCCCTTTTTGCACTAGTATTTAGGGTGCTTCTAAAATCTGTCTATATTTGGCAATACATCACTCCCTCTGTTAGAGAAGTGATTACTCAAGGGATTTGGTAGAAATTAAATTAACCGAGGTCTTTAGAGAGCATACTCAGAATGTCTTTGGAGAACACACTCCCTTCAAATGCTTTCTGTTGGAAGATAAAGTCATGTTATCTCCCGTTTCTTTCTGTGATGTGAACTTTACTGTATAGAGCATTTGTGTATTTACTCTTTTGCACATTTGTGGAGCTTATCACTTTCAAAAGCAAAACAAATGCTGAAGTGATAGACAGAGTAATTTTCTGGGTTGCTTAGTAACCAAAAAGCATGCTGTAGTGTGAAAATACTCATACAATAAAGTAAGGGAATATTTACTGGGACAAACTGAAGATTATAAGAAAGCACACTGTATAAATAATTAAACCATATGTTTTTATTTCCTTGTGTGAACAGAAGGATAGGATACCCTTGATCACAATGTTCTACATAAAAGATTTTCCTTTTTTTGTGAAAAGCTTTTTTCACACTTTTACTTTCTAAAGTATGTAGGTGCAGTAGGATGGGAATTCTTTGGCAAAAAAAGTATACTGTTGTGCATTTTTGGATGCTGCTTGAGATGGATCATTGGTGTTTTGGGAGAAAGGCTCTTGGTCTGTGGCCCAAATTGAAGGTCCATTCTCCAAGTTACTAAGAACAAAAACTTTACATTCCTGGAGTGCTAGCACAGTAATTAAATGAGACAGGATTATTGGAGTTTATTCATTCTTAAAAGGAAGCTGAAGGCTATTTTTAGTCTAAATAACCCAGTTTTCTTCTTTTTCCTTTAACCCATGTTTTTACTTTTTTTTTTTTTTTTTTAAGATTTCAGCAAAGCAATGTCTCAAGCTGGCACTTCACAGTTTCAGGAAGTCATTCGACAAGAGCTGGAGTATTCAATGAAAGTAGAACTTGATAAGATACTTTCGACTGCATCTTCAAATGAGCTAGAGGTGAGGAGCATGATGTGGACACAACTCAGAGCATGAGAAATTAGAGGCAAGGAATTGAGGCAAACACTGTACAGGGAGACAGATCCCAGAATACCATGATCCTTATTTTTAGGATGTGCTCTGATCCTGTGTGGAAGAGTAGCCTGGTTACAATGTCGGTAGGAGACTTTCAGTTCCATGCAAACTGGATGACAGAGTTGTTATTAAGTGTTTAATCATCTTTAGTTATTAAAGGTTCTGTGTAATCTTTAATGGATTACAGAAAGGGAGTATAAAGCTGTTATCCTAAAGATTGGGCCAAATTCTAATGGTTATGATTTTGCCTTGTCTTTTAGGTATCCAAGCTGGTTTTGTGCTTGGAGTTTTAGTGGAAATGAGCTTTTGGTACCTTTTAGTATTTTACTTCAAGTGTAGCATATCTGCTTCAGTGCTGATAAAGTTCCTTTTGTGTGTAGAAATGCTTTTGTGATTGAATAGGTATGCATTAAATATCAGCCTTAACTAATGCATTTCTTCCTTGTAGCACACTAAAAAGGACCTGGAAGGATTTAAGAAGCTATTTCATAGATTCCTACAAGAAAAGGGACCATCCGTGGACTGGGGGAAGATTCAGAGACCTCCAGAAGATTCTGTAAGTTGTGATGAAGCGATAGCTGTAAGGAACATAAAACTGGTAACTGCTACTTGTAGCAAATGAGGTAGTTGTCCAGACAATGGATGTATTTGCCATGGTTCTGTAAAATCACGTAGGACAACAGTTTGGGTTCCAACTGGAAAGTAATTAATTATTGACATATGTTGTATGTGTTCCTGAACATCAGGTGCCGCTTAACATATGTGAGAAGTTCTTTGGTGTTATTTTGTTAGCTGTTCTTTGAGTAGGGGAATAAAATGGGACAGATGCCATCGTACCATTTGGTACCTTCTTTGGAGTAAATGGTAACGTGTTAGAGGGGAAGTAGGTAGGACCCTTGTTGTTCCCATTTCCCTCCTGCCCGTGAAAGAAGGTTGCATGTCTCAGATGAGATGGTTTCCAGCAATCCATTCTGCTAAATGATTTGAAAGGGACATATGGGAAGTGGGCTGGGTTATAAAGCTCGTGTAGCAACTTCTGTAATCTCCAGCAGCTCAGTGTAAGTGAAGAATCTGAAACAAGTAGTTGACTGTGGGGGCTTTTTGAGCATAATTTTCTAATGTCATCTGTGTTGTTATAACCTGCCACTTGAGCTGCTGCTGAAAAAGCATGGAGTATTTTTTTTTCAGCACTGTTTAGTACCGAAGTAAATGCTTCCTATTAAACCTAACCTCATTTTATTGATTCATCTGTGGCCCAAGGCTGTCTTTTGACTCTTGGTAACTAACAGTATCTGTGCTACAAATTCTTGCTTTTCCCAGTTTACTGATCTTGGTGTACTGCAGGACTTCCGTGTCCTCAGACATTTGTGGTTACTCTTAGCCTCTCTGTGGTGATTCAATGGAGGCTCTGTTTGCAACTGAAAGGCAGGCTGTCCAGTTACTTCCACAACAGATGCAGTGCTTCTCTCTAAAGTGTTGAAGAATGATGCTGTTTTAGAGCAAGTCTAGGGTTTATCCAAAGTTGAGTGTTTTCTTTTAACTTCAGAAACACGTGATGTCTCTTCTGTACTGTAACACTGAATGAAGCGTTGCTTTGGGAAGAAAAATCCCAATGAAGAGGCTAAGGTGAGAAACTGGAGTTCTAGATAGCATGACTTACTAGGAAGGTTAAAGAAAATGGGGTTGTGTTTAGTCTAGGGAGGGTGAGACTCTGGGAAGCGGTAAGTCGCTTAAATATGTAAAAAGGTAATTTCAACAATGAAGGGAATAAACTGTTCCCTGTGTCAAGGTAAGGCCTGGGATTAAGTTACAGCAATTTGATGCGAATGAATGGGCTGCTTTGTGGACAGGGAGAGCTATTACCTATTTTTAAAGTTTTGCACACCTTCGGTGGAAAAACTTTCAAGCTCTGTAACAGACTGGAAATTACCGGGAGCAAATGTCAAACAGGAGGGTTATGACAAGAAACTGAAACAGACAGATGGGAGATTCCCAGGCAAGTCAAACTTAGACAAAGGTCTAACTTCAGGTCACAGAGGGCTGAAAGGAGGGTGAGATGCGAGAGAGTATCTCTCTTCCTGGTGGCCTGTACTGGCTCATTCTCAAATGTATCCCTTAGCTATGTAGCAACTTCTGACAAGAGAAAGAAAAAGGTAAGAATCCTGCAAAATTGGGTCACTTTGGGTCAGGTGAGATGCATGCATGACCTTAAATGAAATTTTGCTTCCTAGCATGAATCATATTTGGTAGATGTCACAGAAGAAAGCTGGGGAAAAATGCTCGCAAGCAAATTTCCTTCTGTGCCTTCTTCACTTCATAATAAATATTTCTTTCTTTAGGGTTATTTAAGTGATATTTAGACTTCCTGATCTGATGGGAGGTGGCTTGAGGGCTTACCAAAACTCAGAGCAAACTTAACTTTGAGTATTTTTTTTTTTCCTTCTCTTTTTTTTCTTTTCTGACCATAAGAGTTCCATTTCCCTGCCTCCATCTCCTTGTTAGTATGTCAGTCATGTAGGGGACATACTATGGAAAATGAAATGTGTCTTGCATGAAACCCTTTTCAAGTGACCTGCAGTGTAGCTTCTGTCAAATTATTCTTTCCTGAAGGTATAACTTGTGGAATTATTAGATAAAAGTTGATTTCTTAAAGACCAGAATTCCAAAATTATTAGCCTAGCTAGTATAGGTAAGAACAGTGCAAGCTCCTTACAAAGTGATAATTTTACAAGGGCTTCAGAATAAAGACTGCAGTACCGAGTTCTTTGGGACAAATATCCATCTGTGAATATAAGTAGATTTTCTCGAGCGCTTCTGTTCAGTTCCAGTTGAGTTTTCTTTTAATAGCTACAGTGTATTCTCCTTCTGGTCTCATTAGAACAGCATCAAGGTTGGTACACACAAGACTCGTTTGAAAAGTTGCTTGGTAATCTTGCCAATTTATGATTGCCCATACAGAGCACCTTGTTTTATGAGGTGGTGGTGATGCTGATATTGTGCTTGGCTGCTTTTGAGAATCTTGCACTACAAGGATCATGACCTAGAAAGCAACGACTCATTCTCCACAGTGTGAATTTATTTGTCTGGGATTGTTTTGGAGACTTGGTTTGCCGCTTGATCAGTCCACAGCTCTGAGAATTCTGGCAAGCGTAATCTTCAGCTGATACGTAGTAGAGCTCAAAGTATCCATTTAGGTATATGGATGTATATATATATAGAGACAGACATGGCTGTGCATATCTATTAAAAAAAAAAAAAAAGGCACTTCAAAAACGTGCCAAAGTGTGGGGTGGTTGGTTTTGTTTATTTTTAACAGTTTAAAAAGTTCCTCAATAGTTTATTGCATTTACAGGCTTAGTCACTTAATTTTCTGCTTTACAGAATCTACTTCTGATTTTCAGAGTGGGTCGGAAAGGTGTTTCAGGTTTTGCCTAATGCCATGGGACTGTTCTGTGCAGGAGTAGAACTTCTGACCAGATTCCATGGGTCATCTCATTCATTATCCATTGTAGTCATTCTTTGAATGTAGCTTTCTGTTCTTTCCCGAAGCATCCACTGACAAGTAAAGGCTCCTGTCGGGAAACTGAAACAGAAATTATTGTCTTGTAATACTCCTCTGTTTTTCTCAGCAATGGGAGATTTCATTCCTGACCTCCATGTTTTCAGTGTAACAACTCATACCAATGGGCAAACAAGTTGTAAACTCTCGACAACAGGTAACGGAAGATTCAACTCATTTCACACTATATTGGACTTGTTTTTTCCTTCCAGATACTTTGCTTCCATACGTCCAAAGGCTTACAGCGATACCTGGCATAGTTAGGACCCATTACTGTTACTGTTACAGTCTTCACAGAAGAAAGTATACAAAATGCCAGTTAACAAGGAGAGGAGGGAAAGAATGTGGACATGGCAAGTGTAATTTAATCCTGTTGATGTAGATTGCAGGCATCTGTTTGTTTGAATTGGAAGCAGTAGCAAAGTCCTGCTGGGAGGTCTCTGAGAGAACTGCAGTGATAAGTTAACCACAGAATAGCAATGCAGAGCCTCATCTGGGATGTAAACAGAAGCAATCTGAGTGTGAAAGGAGCTTGTCTATTGTAGGCTTTTTTTTTTCTCCTCAGTTGGTCACATTCTTGTTGGCAGCTCAGGTTGTCATCTCAATCAACTGTATCATGAAGCAAAAGAAAGAATGTCATGCTCTTACTCAAAAGCAAAATGTCTTCCTCATCTTCAGCCCTGGAAAGGGGTTTTAAGGGTTCACTTGGTGCCATTTCCAAAACTGTCCCTTGGTGCTGAGTAAATATTTCCTTGTTGTTCTGTAAGTGCACACTGACTAATGGGGCTGTATCCCTTTCCAGTCTACCCACGATGACAGCTCTGATGCTCACTTTGTCTGTCTGACAAACTCTTGTAAACCTCCTTGCAGTAGGAGTATGTTTCTGAAATCTGTTAGTCAAACTCCCATTGCTGCCTCATGCAGACTGTTTGAAAATCGCTTCTGTGACATTGTCTGTAAAACCAAAAGAAGCTAGATACGTCATCTTAGAAGAATCCCAAACCACTGTTTTGAGACATGTCTCAAATGAGTAACACTGTAGTCATGTATCTGTAAGCCATGTCATTCATGCCCATTTTTGTCCCTGAAGTATTTCCCCATCAGTACTTAACTTGTCCGGTCCACTGTTCCAAACCCGTAGAGCAAGAACTGATTTTTATTGCCATGGAGTTCTTCTTAACACTTGTGTATATGCTCCTAAGTGATGAGGTAGTTCTGCATATTAGTGCCTGCACATGACTGGAACTGCTAGATGATGGCACTGTCATCCAGCAGTCCTGATGCTGCAGTGATCCTGCTTGAATTTGAGTTCTTGACATTTGTTATTCTCTGAATTAAAGACCCTTCGAGATCCAGGGCTTCATTGCCAAGTTGTCATTTCCAGTGCCTGTGCCAGAAGAAACTGAAATATTTAGCAAGGCTGACTTACAAATTTTGTGTTGTAGCTGATGCAACATCCAAGGAACTAAGTCCTTGATGGAGGGTCTGGGTGGAACAGTTAGCTTTATCCAGAATTTCCTCTGAGCTTTCTGCGTAAGATAGTTTCAGGCCTGATAGCGAGGGTGTGAAAGGGTATTTGGCACTCCAGCAAAAGCAAATGATTTTGAGGCAGTCTGGTCCTGAACTGGGTGGCAGACTTTCTTCTTTTTGGAGAGCTGTATCGTGAGTGATGCAAGAGGAACATCGTGGGACTTGAAAGTTGAAATCATGTTTTTGGCTGTTCAGACAGTGGCTGAACATTGTGGGTGTGACTCGTGTCCCACCCAGCTAAAGCTCAAACCGAAGTGTTTTAAATCCATTTGCGGTCTAAAAGGCAGTAATATTGACTTTATTGTCAATAGGATGTGGTCAGTCTCTGAATGCCAATCTCTGTAGATCCTGCTGGTAGCAAATCATTGGTTGAGCTTTCTGATAGATCTTCAGTATCTGAAAATCAGTGTTTATCGTCTCTTTGTTAATGAGAAGAATGATTGTTTTTCAGGGTGTCTACCCAGCCTGAACAAGCTCTATTGTGGACAAAACACAGCAAGGTTCTGCTTTTTGCACACTTCTGTTCCTGGAAAATTGTGGGAACTTTGCTTATGTCCTTCCTGTTCATGTCCTCTGTGAAATGACAGTGACAATGTTACTGCTTGCTGCCTGAGACATGATAACTCCACGTGGACTGATCTTATCTTGGAAAATATACCATGTTTTCCTGCGTAAGGGCAGAATTTCCCTAATGTGAGGGAATCTGCTTTAATCTGCTGCCTGCGGCGTACTGGAATGCTGGAATTGCGTAAACTCTTCTCTCTATCCCCACAGATCTGAGTAAGAAATATGACTCTTGTTCCAGTGCAGTGTGAATTTCCATCTGAACCCGGGCCTGACTTGCCCAAAGCAAACACAGTTCTGAAAACTACTCTGTATGTATTTGGTTTTTTGGAAATCAGCTGCGGATTTTGCATACCCCTTATCAGAACTAATTTTTTCTTGCTGCTAGAATACACCCAGCACTGAAACACCAAGGCTTTTCTTAAAACCTGTAGAAGAGCTGGATAGCTGTATTGATTTTGCTCTAACAATTTTGGATTATACTTATCGTGGCATTGTTACCTTTGTTACTTTGTCTTGGGTACTTTGTTAGGGGACAAGGAATGCCTAATGCAAGGCACACTGCCATTACAAGACATTTTTTGCTGTCTGGTGCTAGCCCCAAATGTAGTCCGTGCACTTGTTTTTAAACCTGTTGGCAAGGTAGAAGACTTCCTGCAGGGTTTAAGGTGAACTGGATGACCACATCCTGAAAATAGCAGGATAAGAACTAGGAACTTTCTTCTACTTTGTAGAACACTCTTGGGAGTGATTTATTTTTATGTTGGACTTGTAGCTGGAATGAAAATTGCTTTAGGCTGAGCCAAAGACCCAACCTTTCCCCAAGAATGTTGCTTCTGACAACCTCAGAACAAAGTATCAAAAAAAAAAAAACCCTGCTGCCAGTTAAAGCTTCTCAGGGAAGAAAAGTTTTACTGGGAAGTGAGTTAGGTGGGTCACAAGGACACCCTCTCTCCTTCTGTGGGATAAGAGGAGGGTTGTGGTGAATGGCATAACTGGCCTGACTTCTTCCTTATCCCTCTTCACCATCCAGTCAGTTCCCTCTACCTGGAACAACAGACAGAGGCATCATTTCATCTGGATGAAGCCACAAAAGCTGGTGTCACAAAGCCTATAGAACTTCTCAAAAAAAAAAAAAAAAGAGGTTATTGTAGTAAGAAATTGGATTATTTGTATTGCAACAAATCAGATTATTGTAGACTCATTTTGCAAATGTTCTTTAGTGTCATAAATCATATAAATAAATCTTGTTTTGAAGGTTTTTAGGAAAAAGCAATTTCCTTCCAAATATATGATGGCTGGGGTTGTTTTTTTTGTTTGTTTTCACAGATCCAGCCCTATGAGAAGATAAAGGCCAGAGGACTGCCTGATAACATTGCTTCTGTATTGAACAAGCTGGTGGTTGTGAAACTAAATGGCGGCTTGGGCACAAGCATGGGTTGTAAAGGCCCAAAAAGTCTTATTGGGGTGCGGAATGAGAACACCTTCTTGGATCTAACAGTTCAGCAGATTGAGGTAACTTTTGATGAGCTTTGCTTTCTGTGTTGGAGGAAGTAAGACACACCGAGCTTCTTCCCCCTGTATGACCTTTTAAGAGAGATCATGGCGGAGGCTTGCCAGTAGGAGGAGGAGAGGGAGATGAGGTCTGGTGACAGTGCTAGCGGTGGAGAACCGCTTTGGAAAGAATAAGCGTGAAAGGGACGGAGGACGGAGCGATCGGCGACTGAACTCTGTTCGTTCCACACACCTTAGCACAAGTGTAATTCAGCCTGCGCACACCAACTCGTACGGTGACAGTTGTGTCCAGAAATACAAGTAGTCCAACTGGCAAGCTGGCCTGGTGTGGCCAACTCCTTGGGCTTGTTTCTGACTCCTCCAGGTGCAAGTCTAAGTTTAGCTTTTAGACGCTTTTCTTTTTTTAATGTGCATTAGAACAAAGCTCTTCACAGCAGCTCTGAATTCCTTGTTGAATTAAAACTCTCATGCTGGAAGTGATTGCTGGCATCTTCCTCCAAAGAAAGAAAAGTAAAAGAAAATAACAGCTGTTGGTGTTGAGAGAAGACATTTCATCTTACGTTTCTGTTGCAGAATATTCCTCTTGCAGCACGTAATGAAGATGGTCATTAGAGAAGGAAATTGGGTGTGCCTGCTCTGTAGCTTCTGGAACTCCAACAATTTTTGCCTCTGTGTGGTGTTTGTTGGGAGTCACTCTCCATGTATGTTAGACACAGCTATGCCAGGTTTAAATTTGTATCCAACTAACGCAGTCCTGATCTTCTGGTGGTGTGGGCGCTTTCTCAAAAGGGTCATTGTGGAAGTCTCTGACACCACCAGAGCTTAAGGTTCCCACACATTCCTCAGCAGACGAGGGTGATCTAGCACACAAAGCTTTGAACTCACAAAAGTGTTGGGGTGTGGTGTGGTTTTTTACTTTTGGTGGGGTTTTTTGTTGTTGTTGTTGGTTGGCTTTTGTGTGTGTTGTTTTTTTGTTTGGTTGGTTTTGTTTTGGTTTTTCTCTGCACTGCCTTTTTTTTTGATGGAACACTGTCGTGTTTCCTGAGTTTTGCCTTTGCTGCACTGTACCCATGGAAATGCTCCTGTGTTTCAGCTTCACTTTAGAGATGCCCAAATAATTAACATTGTGACATTTCATTATGTACTCTTGATACTGTTGTCCATCTTGTACCATGACAGAAAAGCTCAAAAGTGCTTACTCTGCCGAGATGGTTTCGAAACTTCACCCTGACAGACTTTAATAGTATCAGGGAAAACATGCTTTTTGTGATCAACAATAGCCTAAAACTTAAAATAATCTTTTTGTGGTGTCATGCTTCTCAAATTGTAAATCTTGATGCAGAATTAAAACCAAAGTTTAATTATATATAAATTATTGTGGGCCTTATCTTTATTGCTTATACAGATTCGTTTTCCTTTACCTGACTTAATCTCCATTCTGTTGGCATAAGCATCTCTCTCTAGTCTGTTTTATCTAATTTCTTTCTCCCCAAATCTTAGGTGTCAGGAGTTAGCTACTAACACATGCTGAATTTACCATTTCTTTTCCATCACAGCATTTAAACAAATCCTACAACACCGATGTTCCTCTTGTTCTCATGAATTCCTTCAACACTGATGACGACACAAAGAAAATCTTGCAGAAATACAGTCACAGCCGTGTGAAGATATATACTTTTAATCAAAGCAGGTATCAAAAACTTCTCCACTTAGGGTGAAGGGAAAAACTAGCTTGCATTTCTACGTATTCCAAATGGTGGGTGTAGTAAGAGTGTTTTCTGTGTCCATGTTCAGTCTGTGGTTTGGGTCTCTTTGAAAGACTGACAGGTCAAGGTGTTAAGCAGAGTAAAAGCCAATTTACTAAAATCAGGGAGAGGGGTGCGTGTGAGATGCAATTTCTAAGAAATGTTTGAATAATGGTATACTGGATGCTGGGCACTTGATTCCTGAGTTTGCTTTTAGGGTACCTGGGCTCTGGAGGGAGACAGAACATGGCTTCCCTATCAAGAGCAAACTCTAAAGTGGCTCAGGATGTCAGAGGCAAGCGTGGCACTCTTGGAACCTGTGTCAGACAAAAGCTGCTTTACAGCGTAGTCTGAGAACTGTGGCTTTAAATCCTTGAACGAGAGAGGTTGTGTTCTGCAGCTTCCCAGTGACAGCTCAGTATTTGGGTGGCCCACAGGAGCACAGAAAGCTGTACTTCCGAAAGCCGTATGAAAAAGCCCATGTAGCTGCACTGTCACCACTGTATTTTGTTTTTCTTTATGCTAGTCTGACATTGTTGAGAACTTACCAAAGCCCATTGTCTTCCCAGGTATCCTAGAATTAACAAGGAAACTCTGCTGCCAATAGCCAAGGATGTATCTTACTCAGGAGAGAATACAGAGTGCTGGTATCCCCCAGGCCATGGAGATATCTACGCCAGTTTCTATAACTCTGGTCTGCTGGATAACCTTATTGGAGAAGGGAAGGAGTATATTTTTGTATCCAATATAGATAACTTGGGTGCCACCGTGGACCTTTACATTCTTAATCATCTTATGAACCCACCCAATGGAAAACGCTGTGAATTTGTCATGGAAGTCACAAACAAAACCAGGGCGGATGTGAAGGTAAAGGGAGATAGTTGGGCAAGTCTGTCAGAATGCCTGGCTCGGTGGTGAAAGTCTCAGCCTCTTGTCTCTTCTGTATGCATGAATTCAGACATACATTAAAGCTTCTTATAGCTATTTTAGGCACCATTTAACACATCAGCTGTGATCTAATTTGAGATGCACAAAATCAGCACGTTTACGAAGTTCTAATTCATGGAATAAATTGGATTTAGGTGACAGCAGACAAGGACAGCCTGGACTTGACTGGTGACTGAAAACACAATTTTCTGCAGGGTGCAGGCCACAACCCTGTCTTCTCCAAACTGTCACATGGTGGCGGAGGGGGGTGTTGGGAAGCTTGAGGATGGTAAAAAGTAGAGCCAGATACAGTCATTGTATCTCTACCAAAAACTGCCCAAGCTACTCACCCAGCTGGAGAGGTGCATGTTGCACAACTCAGCTTGGCCCAGCTGCTGGTCTGCTCCTGCCCTAACAGCTTGACTCTGTACAAAGTCCAGGTTTGGCAATTTGTCACATTTTTATGGCACGTATCAACTACTTGGCATGAAGTGATTTGTGCCGTAACTGTACTTTGCTTCTGCTCTTCTAAATGTGAGCATGGGGAGGAAAAGTGATTTTCTCTGTATTTCTTAGATACTAAGAAAGGTCTTAGTCCTATAAAACCACAGAAGTGCACTGTAAGAATACTCTAGGTTACTGAAGTACCACTTGTTTCTCCAGTAAGGAGAACAGAACTAGTAGATTTAATTAAGATTTTTCTCTGTCGTGTAGCAAAGTACTGCTGAAAGTGATTTTTTTTTTTGACAACAGCAGCACTTCCAAAAGATTCTCAACAACATTCATGAAAAGAATTAACTGTCTTGGAATGCTGAAACATGATTGTTTGACAGTTCTGACTGTACTTTAAACATGCTCTATAATTAGTAACGTGGTAGCTGACGCAGTCAACACGTTTTCGCTGAGGTTCAACTTTAAATGCCAACAAAACAGTGTGTCTGGGGTAAGGGGAGGGTTTCTCTTGCATCTCACGAACAGGACTTAACTTCTTTGCCCCTTGCAGGGTGGCACGCTTACGCAATATGAAAACAAGCTGAGGCTGGTGGAGATAGCTCAGGTCCCAAAAGCACACGTGGATGAATTCAAGTCTGTGTCAAAATTCAAAATATTCAATACCAACAATTTGTGGATTGCTCTGTCTGCGATTAAAAGGCTGCAAGAGAAAAACGCTATTGACATGGAGATCATTGTTAACCCAAAGGTAATTAGCTAGGAGGATTTTAGATGAAATGGACTCAAAAGAACTGTTTGTTTCTAGGTAACTAAACGGAGACTGCTGCCTCCAAAACGGAGCCAGTCTCTTGGTAACTGCAGAGCTCAGACTGAAGCTAGTCTCTGGTTGTGAGTGGAGCTACCTGCTGGTTGTGTTTACATGAGTTTTCTCTTCCAGACTCTGGACGGAGGTTTGAATGTTATCCAGCTGGAGACTGCAGTTGGTGCTGCTATTAAGAGTTTTGAGAACTCTCTGGGGATAAACGTACCTCGTAGTCGTTTTCTGCCTGTCAAGACCACGTCAGATCTCTTGCTTGTGATGTCCAATTTGTATAGCCTTAATGCTGGATCTTTAACAATGAGCGAGAAGCGTGAATTTCCAACAGTGCCTCTTGTTAAACTGGGAAGTTCTTTCACAAAGGTAAGCTCCTATAATGATACTTTGGTTTTATGTCTTTGAATAAAAATACAGTCCATAGCAGTAAGTAAGTTAAAAGTGAGGTTTACTTCATCTGCCTCTGCCCATCTGGGCATGACTTTTTGCTCTTTGTCAAGA
Source organism: Ceryle rudis (assembly GCA_033439905.1). Taxonomy (NCBI): domain Eukaryota; kingdom Metazoa; phylum Chordata; class Aves; order Coraciiformes; family Cerylidae; genus Ceryle; species Ceryle rudis. The sequence continues at coordinate 53,627 of JAAGNO010023378.1, read as the reverse complement.
GCTCTTAAGAATATGAACTACTTCATGTGCACATAATGTCACACTGCTGTTGGGTGCTCCTTTACCCCAGCGAGTGAGGAATCGGAAAGTGAATTGGGTTGTGTGTGCTCTCTGGAGCTCTCCCAGCTTTGGGCAGGTACTGCCCTCACTGCTTCTCACAGTCACTGCTGACAGAAGTGACACCACCACCTTGCTTTCAAAGTAGCTCCTCCTGTATGTCAGATGTAGACTCTTAGCAGGGTTCCTGAAAGGAGTTTTCAGGAAGCTCCCCCACTTCTCTTAATCTACAGCTGGATTTAAACTGTCTCTGTTCTTTTCTTCTCTCCAAAAGGTTCAAGATTACCTGCGGAGGTTTGAAAGTATTCCAGATATGCTGGAGCTGGATCATCTCACGGTTTCAGGTGATGTTACATTTGGGAAGAATGTTTCATTAAAGGTGAGTGTGTAAGTGGGATGCCTCTGCATAAACGTGACTGAGCTCTGATCCTGCCTAAGCTGGTGCCTTTACGCACAGCCCATGGAAACATTCTTAGTAACTGGCTCAAGGGCTGCTGAGGCTGAACAGTGACCCTTCTGAAGGAGTGTGAGGTCTGGTGCTATAGCTGCTTCTCTGGAGAGTCCCGGGGAGAGCTGAGGTCTGTCTGTGCACCTTGAAAACACTACAGACCTCGTGACTCAAAACAATGCTTTTGTCTTTGTCCTTTAGCTCTACAGGGTGCGTACCATCTCGCACCCCAGGCTGGCTTTACAGCCACAGGTCCCTTTTCATCAGTCTGGGGTTCTTGATTTATTAGTAAATGTTGAAGCTGAGCAAGTTAGTTTCTCTCAACTTCTAGCAGAACATTGTCATGGTCCTGGAACAGTCTAGGGCAGTTTTGCTGCTGGCACAGATGGGTGCAAGGTGGGGCTCAACCACCAGCACTCGAACAGGCTTAGGCTGTTACCAGACTGCACACACACACACACACACACACACACACACACATGCCCAGCTCCTTCTGCGTAGTTGCCTACAGCTCTAAGGGTGAGCTGTGCTGTGACACCATGGGGGGTAACATTTCTTCTAAAAGCAAGCAGATGTGGTAAGAGTGCTTATAGCAAACATGGGTCTTTAAAGAAGTCATCAGCTCTGCTTCTAGAGTAAAAGCATTACTGTGTCCAGTTCTGCTTGTTTAAAACCTTTGGTTTTGGGTGGAAAAAAAATAGCACCTCTGCAGGCGCTATACACCTGAATGCAGCCAGGGTCTGGCTGCATTACAGCTGACACATCACTGCTCCTCCAGACAACACTTCTCCCATTCATTCCCAGTCTACAGCTAATCTAAAGTTTCTCATCACTTGTTTTCTCTAAATCCAGGGAACAGTTATCATCATCGCAAACCACGGTGACAGAATTGACATCCCAGCTGGAGCGCTACTAGAGAACAAAATCGTATCTGGCAATCTTCGGATCCTGGACCACTGAGTCAGGGAGAGGGCACGGCGAAACCAGCCTCGTAACTGAAGAACCTTTTAAGCGTTAGAAATATAAGTACACAGAGGGCCTATGCTTTTGTCATCTTCACAGTACCCTGCAGTATTAATTTAAAATTAATTTATCTCGCTTATCTCTTTAAGCAGACACATAGCGCCATGGATGTGCATAAGTAATGCTTCAGTCCTTAAAGAGATTCTGTAACTCAGTTAATATAACCTTGAAGTGCAATACTGTTTGTCTTGCGGTAAGATGGACAGATCTTCTTTGATAAGAAGTTAAGAGGCTTGCCTCTAACACTTAGTAGTTTTGAATTGCTTGTAACTGCAGAAATAAAGCTGTGAAGCAATACACGTGGGACAACGCAGTTAGCTACTCATGTGACTTTTTATGAAGTGTAAGTGCGGGCACAGTTGAGAACCAAAACTTTCACTACTGCTCAAGGGGCTGTTTAAAAAAAACCACAACAAACCCAACCACCCCCCTCTAGTTTCACGTGCTCACAAACATCCCCACCTCTAGCCCTCTTCCACCCCTGCAACCTGCAAGTGGGATGCCCTATCCCAGTTGTACGTCACGATACTGGGGTAAGGCTGTCAATACCTCCATTCTGTATTGTGAGAGTGGGAATCGTTGGTGTTCCAAACTCGCCCAAAGAATCTAATACTTGAGAAAAATGCCTCAGTATCCACGTGTGGTGTTTGCTTTTTCACATCCCATTTAAGACTGGATCTCCTGTTACTATCTTAATCCTTGACCTGCCCTCTTTTTTTCAATAAATGGATCATGTTGACTACACCCCTGTTCATATTGTCACAGCCATGTATGTTAATTTATCTTCTCTCGAGTCATTTCTAAATTTGTACAGGAATTGAAATCCCTGTCCTGATCACTATTGATTTCTTAATGTTTCTCTTGTATTTACATGCAGACAACTTTATTTTATAAGCTTAGTATAACACTGGTATGTATCATTAAAGAAGTTGGTCTTTAAAAACAACTGTGATTTTATAGCTTTATTTGGACTGACAATTAATGACATCTGTTTTGCTAACAGATCAGCATGCCTGTCTGAAGAAACCATCGGCACACACGTACATGGAGACCATCCCATCGTACACAGGCATTGTGGGGGGTAGGCACTCGGGGTAGGGGAAGAGGTGCGAGGTGAAATACACAGGCACTTTTTACTTGGTACTGGCAGCGTCCAGTCTTAAAAGGTAGTACTAAAAACTCCCAAATAAATTAAATCGCGGTTGCACTTTCCTTAACGGTGCAACTTTTCATAAGCAGCCTAAAAACTTGAAAATCTTCCTGCCCTGTTTTCTGTGTCCTCCTCTCCTTGCATGCACTGCTTTCTGTCTTTACAATGGTGGAGCTGTTGGCACTCCTTGTCCCCTTAACCCTGGGCAGCGGCCATGCCTGGTCTGGGTCAGGGAGCTGCAGGAAACCATCCCCACGCCAGCTCTTTTGCTACCTTCAGATTCCACCAGAAGCCCACTGTGAGGTTGGCGCTGCTACCGCTGATGCTTTCACAGCTCCATCCTGTAGGTAATGACTTTGGTGAGCCAGCACACTGCTAGAATATCGTATCCTCAGATGGCAGTTTAGAGCCCAGCTGTGAGAAATCCCCTGGCACAGGACTGCTCCCTAACAAATCTGGATCCTATATGTAAGCAATTAGAAGACATTTATTTTATATAAAGTTCTGTAAAAAAATAAATTTTAGACCAGCATAGTTTCATAGAGAAAAACTTTTTCTACAGAGTTCCAACTGCAAGATTTTTATATTGTACCATCATTAAATAAGGTGGGACACCATGTGAATTTCATTGCACTAGAAGAAATGCAAAGCATCTTTTTAATATAAAGATATACAGAGCATTCTAGACAACTACAGCTGTGTTACAGCTATGTGTTCTTTTGGATTTGGTCCAAAGAAACCTGAGTCTGTTTCCAGAGAGAATGAGAAAACACCGCACAGACAGCTGATCACTTGTTTCTTGCTGAAGGACACTGAAAAGATCACTCCCTGCAGCTCACTCTGAGCCTAGATTCCCCAACTATCAATAGTGTCCTTTTTTTGGATGCCGGTCTTAAGTATTCACCTCACAGTCATCACGCTGCTCAGAACAAAGTCGGTCTGTTGTCAGAGCCAAGTGACTGCTCCCACAGGATTATCACCTCTTCTGCTCCCAGATTTCAGCCATGTTTAGGTCTAAGTTGTTAAGGCCTTTCAGAGCTTGAAGGTTTCCAGTGTAAAATGCTACATCTGAAGTAACCAGTCTGCAATGAAACATACAACACGATCAGCACCTGAACCCATCGCCTCCAGCGGGAGTGTTCAGAAAAACCACCGGGGTTTGTTCATGATGGGGCACACAGTTACAACACCACACGTTCAAATTCTGAGCCTGAATTAGATGGTTTTTTAAGTACCTGTTCAAAACTCAAAATGCTACAGGTATGGTTTATCTCACAGCAGGGATCATACATCATGTGATTACTGCTTGATGGGAAACTAGTTCTAGGGAAAGGAGAGCAAACAATGCGGTCAGACAACTCAGCAGAAACTGGGCATCTGAAACTTCTATTCTCTTAAACTCTTGATTCCATTGCAAATTACAATATTAATTATTGCAACATGAACTTCTGTATTCTAGAAGGTTATGTAAAAGCAACCAAACAGCAATATTGTTTGTAATCGTTTATCCCTCAAACATTGCCGAAACCTGTCAGGGATAAGATCGTGGTGTTTCCAGTTAGAAAGCAGCAAGACAGAGGCATGAAAGTTTCTATTGTCATAGTAAAAAATTAACTAGCATTCACAGACCTGGATTTTTACTATTATTATTAGAAAACCAAGCAGTTTAAAATAGGATGAGGATCTGAAAAGCATGTTAAAAACTAGGTCAATAAAGGCTGCTGGAACAGCAGCAAGTCAAGTCCAGCAGTTGGTACTTCCCGTCTCCAAAGGCCCCAATAACGCACTCCAGAGGGTCGTGTTCTGAAGGAACTGCTGCCATGAAAGGAACAGACTCAGGGCATTACTGTTGCCAGCTGCAGCAGAGAGACCCTTCTGACAGTACAGGTAAGTGTGCTGTGAAATTGACTGTCAGGAGGTCACCAGGAACATCTCCCCTGACCCTCCTATCAAAAAGGGATCCATTTAGGCCACCCACCCGAAAGAAACAAATAAAAAACAAAAAGAGCTGGATGAAGCCAGCCCAGCGCACTGCTAGGACTAGAAACCCAAGAGTGAAATACTCCTGCACCTACTTCGCGTGCTCTCATTCCAGCTGGGGCTGTGGTGGCCACACTTCTATTCAGTGAGCTTTCTGGCTTACAAGCACCTTCCCAAGTACCAAAAGCAACTGGGTATTATCTTGTGAATACACCACAAGTACAGAAAAAAACTTTCAGATGAACTATTTCACAGAGTACAAGGATGAATAATCCTAAACAGGACAAATAAGAATAAATTGGATGGGAACAAAATTCTTCATTCCAGCATTTATAAACTTTCTTCTCTGGCTTCTTCAACCTAAGACAATGCTTTCTCACAGACGGGTAGGACAACTGAATCTCACCCTGGCTACACTGCAAATAAACACCCACAGCTCATTAAGAATTATTACAAAACCCACTGTTCCAGGGCACAATCCAACTTACAACAGTAACTGTAGTAAGTTACAACAGGACTCAGCCTGCAAGAGGCTGTACACTTCTCCTGGGAGGTGTGGGACGCCAGGCACAGCCAGCCACACCTCCGAGGAGAGGTACCACAGACCTGTTTTTGTGATGCGGGGTTGGGCTGCGGCAGGAAAGGGGAAAAGCTCTGTGACCATAATCTTGTTTCAAATCTAGTTCTGCTATAAAAACCATTCCTGTAAAGAAGCTGCCCATTGCACAGCTGAACTACCACTTTTTCCTATTTTTACTTTGCTAGCGTCACGAGTCATCATCCACGTTTCAAAACTGCTTCATGAATCAATTCTTGTGAACTAAACTGTGGCTCCTGCTGCCACAAAGAAGGAAAAAAAGCAATCCACAAGCTGAGGAAATCTGCAGCAGGTTTCCAGTAGGACAATGCCCAACTCCCAATCTAGTACCAAGTTGATTGTGTTCCTAGTTACTATGAAAAGGCACAAGTCATGTCCTTCACTGTAAGAAAGCTCCAGATAGGACATAGTAAAACAAGGAGAATGACATCATTCTGCAACACAGAAGACAAAGCCTGCTTATTTAAATGAAGCAGGAAAAAAATCCAAAGCGTCCAAACGTACCCATTGAGGGGTCCTCCGTCATTGACTACATTGAGGTGGGCCAGCTGCCTCTTCAGGTGAAGCTTGTAGCTCGCATTAATTCGTAAAAACAACATCTAGAAGAAACCACAGAACCAGAATAAGGCACCATCCCCATGCTTGCATCACTGTTTACAGCAAGGAAATGCACTGCAGGCACCTTAAACCACTAACCTTCAGGGTTGGGTTTTTTTGGCAATTCATGTGATTTTTCCTTTCTGACAGTCCCCCGGCCTCCTAATCCTTCTGGACGTAATTTCTAACACACAGGACAAGAATATGCCCTCACTTATTTGTTACACGTTGCACTTAGAGGACACACTCATTGGAGCGTGAATTTCTCTTCCCCGTTGTCAGAAGCATCTTGCAATTTGTATTTAAGGCTAGAAAAATAACAAATCTCCTTCCTATGCTCTAACCTATAAAAGTCTTTTTTTTCCAAGAGAAAGTGTGAAAAACAGTTTGAAGGGACCATTTAATTTAACACAAAAGAGAAACTACAAGTGAGTGTATTCAGTGATTGGAACAGTCCTTCCTGTCCTTAGATTTAAAACTCCGCAGTAGCAATAACTGAAGCAAAATACTGAAAAAGCACATCTGGTACCATCTGGCTGCATAATACATTTATGGACCTTTGAAAGCCAGTAAGTTTGAGCAGAATTACAGAATAATTCCCTAACAGGGCTGTACTTGAGCCCTGAAGTGTTGCCATTTGCGTAGAATTTCAGCACTAATTCCTGAATTGAAGATTCACTTCTCTAGACGTTAAAACGCAGCTCAAAATGTTGGAATCAGTCAGTTATTTTTGCGCATCTCATCTCAAGCCCTTACTTCTGTTCAGACTGAGCCATGTGCATGACTGCTGCCAACCCCTTTAATGTGTAGGTTTCACAAAGACCCAAAAAAGACATTTTTTCCCTGTAGATAAGCAGAAGTCTCTCTTGTTACCGAGTCCGTGTGCATTTGCGAGGGAGGTGTCACATGAACCACAAGAATAACATTCACCTGAGTTTGCTCCTCAGGAAGGAGATCATATATAGCTTCATGCATCTTTGCCATTTGCTTGCAGATATTCCTGAAGCACGCCGAAGGAACAGGAGCTTTCACTTCATACTGGAAATGAAAACACAACCAGTTACTCCGAGCAAAAAGACACTGGAAACCACCGGATGGCAAGAGATTTGCTACAAAGGCAAGAAAATTCTTACGTGCCCAGCCTGGATAGGGAAGATATGAATATGATTTCAGAAGCACTTTGAAAACAACTGTTCCAGGAACAGCAAAGCCAGCTCTTCAGTTCCTGGTGGAGAGGCTGTGCCAGCACAGGCCTGCAGTAAATGCTGTGAGGTCGCCTTTGGTAGGGTGATACTTCCCAGCAGAACCTTGCAAAATTCAGTGGAAGAGCTGAATCATTAGAACTAAATTATTTACAAACACGCTGGAGGAAATGCTTTCTCTTACACTAGCCTGAATTGTGAAAGAGAACCAAGCTTGCCTCAGTGAGAGAGGGGGAAAAAAAGAAACAGGGAATTTTGAGAATGTCTTTACAGAAAAGCCAAACCAATGACCTAACTTTGACAGAAGTAGAAGAAGAAAAATAGTGCTTACTGCTCCAAGAGCCCCGCTCCCTGCATGGGACAACCTCCCAGCACACAGATCGTGTCTCAAGACATGAGAGTTAGGCAACAAATTATTTACAATTTACCAGTAGATTGTACAGCCAAAGGGAACCGACAAGCTGCAGCAATGGCTCTCTCATGACTACAGACAATTCAAACTCTTCATTGCATCAAGGGAAAAGCAACAGCACCGGAAAGAAACATGAGCTCCAGC
>JAAGNO010023378.1:16020-45916 GCA_033439905.1 Ceryle rudis | reverse complement strand
CTGCTCCTTTTTCACTTGTTAATTATAGCTCTTCTATACCCCGTTTCTGTTTTATCTCCCTGCCAATGTTCACAGAGTTGCTGGGAACTGTCCGTGCTGTTGTGAAACGCCTCGCTGGGTGCACAGCCTCAGCACACCAGCTGCACCATGTGAAGGCAGCTCCTGTTCCACAGAGCTCCCAGAGGGAAGCAGAGCCTGGAAACGCAAAAGTAACCTGCCCACATTACCCAAGTGTCAGGTCAACATCCCATCTACTGGGCCAAACCGCTTGTCTCTTACAAGGCATAGTTCCAGACTGTGCAACGCTTGTTTTTAAAGCATGCTGGACACGCGCGGCTATGAAACTTGCTCCCTTACTCATTCAGATTTACACACTTTAAAAGCAGGTGACCACTTTATCCACGAGGCACAGGAAAATCTGGACTCTTAGAAAAACACATAAAATAAAGGACAGACTGACACGGTTGCACTGATACGCTCATTTGCAAATTTCCCAGTTTTATGTTCTTCACAGCCTTTCACTGCCAAGGTTTCATTATCTGAGGAACAAGAGGAGCCAAATAATAGAGGCAAATCAACACATGGTCTCCTTTCCCCTGTACTCTGGGGGTTGCGTTCACGTGAGCCAGGCACTCACACTCAAGCCTTTAATTGCTCTGAAGGACAGGAATGTTCTCAGTGTAACTTGTGCCAGCTCACAAGGGGAGAATGGGCTGTAAAATGGAAGGGCAGTAGGGGACGGATACTTACTAACCACCATCAAGAACGCAAACTGTGTTACTGGTTTGTTGTTGGCTAATTTACTCAGTATCAATACCCTCAATTCTTACATTTGTCTTTTATTTTCAACAGGTAAAGTGACCAAAAGAGACATGTTACTTTATAGAATAGGTATTTCTATGTCAGGAAAAAAAAAATAACCAACCAAACAATAGAGCAGCAGACCACTAACTATCTGGATCTTTAGAAAAGGGCATAAATCTGTTTTTACAGAGGGCAGGGTATGGCAATTTAAATGATTTTGCTTTCCCCTCCCCCACGAAATTTAGGTAACACTATTTGATAACCCAAAGAAAGATGACAAGAAGAAGCACAACATAAACAGTAAGGTAATAGAAACAGCAAGGAAGACAGAAATGCTGCCTGTTGTTACAGTTGCCTCACTTGCAGCCCCCATCAGCCAGTCCCCAATCTGTGCTCCACCAGGGAGATGCCGTGTTCCTCATGAGCTCCTACAAGGAGGAGGCTGGTCCAGGCCAATCAATCAAATCTGTCACTAAAGAATTATTTTATTTCTCTCACGGAACAGGGTTTTTTTTGTTTGTTTGGTTGTTTTTTTTAAAGAGCACAAGATCCAAAGCAAAACACTAAGCTTTAACAGCTCCCATACTTTATCTGTCAGATCTGCAGGCCCAGGAGGTCCCATCTTGAGGCAGTCTCTGTCAGTCTACTCTGCCTTGAGATGAGCCAGAGGGAATGAATTCATCCCAGGACCAACCTGCTCCACTGACAAGTGTTAAAAACCATTAAAAGCCCTTGATGGGACAGCTATTAAGGCTACTACACGGCAGGAACTGGTAAGCGCACACCTCCAGTCCCCAGGCCTGCAGCCCAATAGATGGGCTGGTCCTTCCTTTCCAAAAACTCTTCTTCCTCAGCAGTTTGTTGCTGTTTCCTCAGCTGCAGGAAATGACACCCTCCCCACTTCCAAAGAGGCACCAGCAGTAAGAGCAGGAAATGGGAACTGACTGCAGACAAGAGCTGTCAGTGGATAAAACCATAGGAGAGCACTTTGGTTTCTGAACACCAGAGCATCTGCACAAGCCAAAGTTTCTGTTGCCACTTTTTTGCAGAGGTGAAGGCGAATGACACCCGGGTGGCAAATGTTAAGACAAAACACATTCAGCAGTGCAGCACAGAGCTCTGTGTTTATACAGTTGAAAGAAATTCAAACAAGTCCTGATTAGGAAAAGTTTCTGATACCACTTGAAACACCTCGGCTGTATACAATGAGACCTCCAATTGCAATTTAGAGTGTAATTATTTCCATAAATCATTACCTTGGATAATAGTTTGTCAAATAAGCTATCCATTATGGCAACGAGCTTTGCTGAAATTTCAGCTATGTGGTCGTGATAATCCTGTAATGGAAGAAAGCAGGTTTTATTTACTATCTAACGGCATTCATATTCCTCAGAACACAGTCAAAAAGTAGATTTTTGTGTTTAATTAGGAAATGCCAAAAGAATTACCTTTGTAATGTGGTCAAAATGCCTGAGCATGCTAAACTGCTTCGGCTGCAGTCGAGCTTCAAAATGAGCCCTGATAATAGGAATGTAGTGTACGATTAGCTGTAGGCAACGTGAAGAAAGGGCTGTAAAACCAGAAGTGAGAGAGGGAAAGAAAAATAACTTCATTACTAAACAGGAAGAGTCATTTAAAAAGAAAATAACAGTAAGCATTTGTTTCCACTGGGAAACCCCACCCAGTGAAGACACCACACTAGACCACACTAGTACCTGCCTATTCACACCCACCTTCTGTAACATATGGGTTAAGGGACTAATTTTACAAGCAGCTTTCTTGACATTTTGAGCCCTGAGCGCATGTAGACATCAGAGAGATCTCAAAAGACCTGACTCATCAGCCACATTCTCAAGGTATCAATATTTCTTCTGTAGGAGGTGTACGTAAACACCCTGTCCTGCCAGTGCCGAGCTTTTCCTGTGTCCAGCAGGGCCTAAGCCACCAGCAGGACACATGGTGGTCCCAGTATGGTCACCATATTGGCCAAACCTTCTTGAGCAAAGACCCCGACACAGCTTTTTTCTGCTCACTTGTGTCTGCTCCAGCACTGTGGCCCATGGCCCCTTGCAGGGAAGTCTCATGACCCCTCCTCCTCAAGCTATTCCCTTTTAAAAAGGGAAACGCACACTGGTCATCAGGACAGCCTGAAACACGGGAGCTGCAAGTTTAAACACCTGCTTCAACCCATCAACTAAAGTGTCTTTATTTCAGGTGATAGTTTAAAACTCGTGGTCTCAAGTAGCATGTCAGACTGTTCTGTAGCATGGAACTGGGCACCTCATTCCCCCCAGCTTTTCAGTGCAGCTAACGCAGCCCAGAAGGGTACCTTGGGGCTGGCAATTCAGCTGAACAGCTGCGCACTGAAAATGAGAAACATTAACGCCCAAATCATAGTTTGGATTCAACAAACAGACACAGAGCCCTAAGTTACCTGACTGTGCCAGGACGTTCAGCCACATACAGACTAACTATTCAAGTCAGAGACACCCATGGAAATAATTTCACACGTTACTGACATGTGGTTATAACCCTCAGGAGCCGTATGCGGACAACTGCGTTACAGAATACGGCACCATGGGGCAGGTGGGACAGCAGAGCTCAGGGAAAGGCATGGGGAGACACGGGTTTGGCGGCATTCCTCTGCTGATGTACCTCCAGTCTCAAGATCTGAATGCTAAGCAGCTCCCCAGCATGCCAAAGCCTCTGCTGAAAAAGTAACTCCACTTTCCCGCAGTCAAAACTTGGAAAGCTTGCTAGCCTGTAGATTTGTTCTTAGGTTTCCTTCATCCAACACAGTGAACCTTTACGTTTGAAGTGATCCAGCAGACAGCAAAAGAATTTGATGGATTTTAACGCACCTCTTAATCAGCAAATTCACTGGCTTTTATACCTGTTTTACCCCCTAACCAGCCAAGTATTAGCATCCTCTGTGTTCCGTGCAAGGCACCGCAACATAAATATAGCTTATTATAAATGTTTTGGGTTTTTGGTTGTTTATTGTGATGTTTTGCTTTTTTTTTTTTTTTTTTCTTAGCGAGCAGAAGAACAAGATTTGACATTTTAAATAAAGAAAACCATACCTAGGTTTTTCGTAGTGATTGTTTTCAAACCAACGACTTGTAATGCACCAGCTCCAAGCACTAGTTGGCAACTTCTAGAGTTGAAATACTGTGAGAAAGAAAAAGCTAGTGAAAATGCACACTGACTCTCTTAACAACCACACGTAACCACAAATACCACCAATAAAATTCTGCAAGATTAAAATAGATTATTACAAAGCCCAGTTACAGAGTTTCACATAATGCTTACTACAGAGGAGTTCATGGCTGTTAACAAGAAAGACAAAAAGAACCTTTTAAGCACTCTCAGTAGTCCCTGGCCCGCAGCATTTTTTGGCTCAGCTTATGCTCAAGCACTCAAAGCAGCATTTCAGCCAAGGGAAGTAGAAATATCACTATTAAAAATACAGGTAGCTACCCAGTAATTTTAATTCAGGGACTAATTTCTGCTTCTTTGTGAGACCTCCAGGTCAATTTCTCTCAATGTGAAAGAAAAGCAACAAGTGAGACTTGCTGCAGACTATCTATGTTCAGCTTTACTTTGAAAGCTGTACAAAAGAACAGCTTTGCACTAGAAATCTATAAAACATTACTTCTCAAACCAGGACCTTGGGTGGATTGAGTGGTAAGGATCTCATTGGTTTTGTTAAGCAGAGTAGACAACTGTATTATCAGAGTGGAAAATACCACAAGAACAAGTTTCTGCTCTGTCTCCAGACCTTCTCCAACTGCTGATGCTAAACAAAAACTGAAAGCACTGAAACTCCACTGCTGCCGAGGTGGCTGAACCTACACCAAGATTAAGAAACGATGGTAAGCCACATCAAAAAACAATTCTGGAAGAATTCCAGGTATAGTGGGTGACTTGATCTTCCTAACTCAGTTCCAGAAGAAAGGAAGTTATCATTAAATGCACACAGGCCAGCAAAGTCTCTGGACAGTAAGCCAGTTCCTGTCTTAGTTTGAAATTCTCCATCCCCTAGCTTGAGACAGGTATTCTAGACTTGTTTGGTGATGCAGCAGAGATGAAGGAGTTGTTGCTACTGCCCTACATTCCTGCACTGAATGGAGAACAGAAGTCCCGTGTTTGGGACTCTGAACAGAACTGTTGTTCTTTTGACACGGATGTAAACTGGGAGGTACCTGAAGAAAGATTCACAACAAACTGGGACAAGGTTGTCCTGCAGCTTGTGTCTGTAACACAAAGGATTTCCCTCGCATAAAGCTCCTTTTCAGGGGGGGAGGGGGACGGACACACAATTCTGTCAACCCAGACATACTGCCACAACTGGACCTGGGCTACAAGCGGCTCCTGACCCGAGAGATGTAAAATCTACTCTGCTTAGACAGAAGTCAGGGTCTGAAATTGTCTGACATTCACTTCACTTCCTCCTCCTCCCTCTGCAAAGCAAGACTTTTTCTTATGCCTCCTGGTGGACTTCAGAAGTAGATCCACTGAGCCAAAGACCGATATATCCTACGCAGCCTAAGCTCTGAGGTATTTAGCTCATTGGCTGCGTGGCAGACCATTAAAAACACGCTCTATAATGGATGACAGACACTCATACTCTCCTCCTGCCTTTCGTGGATATTACTCAGTCATCGGACAGCCTGCTGCAGATAACGCAGAGAGGAAGCAGCCTGCCTGAAACATCAAAAGGACAACACCCCCTCCTTGTGACTGCTTGGAGGAAAGCGTTTCTGCATGATGGTGCTGTGGCTGCGAGTCTTCTCTTGCCTGCACCAGCTAAACAATTCCAGTAATTATGATCATGTTTTTGACCAGACATGGTGGTCATTTCACTCTGCTTGCAGCCACAGTTCAAAGTGACCTGGAATTTCATTACCTGGGAACATTCTGTAGTTCCCATCACAATAAAGACTATCTCTTGCTACCTTCAAAGCTTGTGAGCTCTTGACAGCTCTCAAACAAAAAGCGTAGCGACCTGAAAGGACACCTTGTGTGGCTCTTACTCTGAACAAAGTGAAGTAAATAAGCTTTTGTTTTTGCTAGCTCTTCTTGACATCTCTCCAATTGATGGCACCTTGCTTCCAGGTAGAAAAAACAATAATTAAACTGCACACAATGTCTGAATACCAAGGAATAAAATACAAATGACACATCACTAGAGCAAGACATGGCAGGGAGAGAGAAGCAACACAGAGATGCAAAACAGGAGAAGTTTCTGTCATCTGCTGCTATTCTGCCTCTGAAAAGGTGCTGCAAGTCTTGAGTGAAGCAGCAGCTGGAGAACAGGACGTGAAGAGGAGCATCCCCTGTCCCAGACTGACTGATTTGTCTTAGACAGCACCTTCAGAGGGGAAGGTTTGTGGATGAATCTTAACGATGACCTCAGGTAGGAGTGTTCCTGCATCTGGTTGTTCAGATAAGAACTACCAACAGGAAGATTATTTGAAGGCCCATCTCCTATGGTGTGTCTCCTCTCCCCTGTCTCCCACCTTATGTAAAATATACTTTCAGAGTGTAGAATCTATTAACCTTTTATCAATTATGCTTATGTTCATAACTCTAATACCTGACACAACCTTTGTGGGCAAAGACACAAGTGAAAACCTTGAAATAAATTAACTGGGAGAGTTTGGAGCCTATATCTATGTGACAGTTTTAAGGTGCATTCATGTGCTCCTTTGATTATTGTTTACTTATACTACCTTGCAGTACCTGTGCTTTACCAGCTTTCTTCTTCTCCGGTGAAAAATAAATGACAAAAAGGTCCTGGTCTTTCATCATCTTTACATTTTATTACAGAGGCTTTGTTCCATACTATTTTTCATGCTTCTACTGACTATACCTCTAGTGACTTGTGAAAAACAAGGGATTTGTTTGAATATAGATGTATCTCTGTGGCATCTGGGATAAAATTGCTTTTTCTTTGGCAGCATTAATCCTATGCCCAGTCTGAAGGACAGGCAGCTCTGACAAACACTACTAGAGGGCATTTCCTATATTCCAGATGAACAAGAGGAAAGAGCCTTCCCAAAGTCAATTTGCGCAACAAATGGCATCTTTATGCCCTTAGCTTAAAAGGCTACCTTACAGCACAGAAACAAACCCAATCATTTCTAGACAATTTATATAATTTACATGAAATCATAAAAGCACGTGAAGCATTACAGAGAGTAAGACATGTTCTCTACCCTGAACACCCCCGACTAGCACAAAGGGTGTATTTGGAGCCATACCTTCAGTAAATCAGACAAGCGGGTAAGCATGTCAGTGGTGATGGAAGGAATGTTATCCACACACTGGCAGTACTCAAGGATTATTCTTATTAACAGCAATACTGTCCTACAAGAGAGGAAACAGCCAAGTATGTCATCTCAGTGCACAGATGATGTTGGGGAAAAAAAAAATTAAAAAAAAATCAAAACACATGTCACTGATAGAAAGCCACCTAATGCTAAAGATTACAGCATTAAATAAACCCACTAGCTGACCTGAAGTGGAAGTAAAACATAAAAGAAGGTATACATAAAGATGGTTATAAAGAATACCCATTCCACAGAGTGGTGTGTGGAAAAAATACTTCACATGTATGACAGGAAATCTCTGAAAAGTTACACCAATGAACCTTAATCTCCAAAAAAGCCACTGTGGAACTAGAAGGCAGGGAACAATAAATCCAAAGCTGCTTTCTTATGGTATTGTATAGTTCTGGTCAACTTTAAGTATTAAAAACCACAGAATGCAGACAACAACCACCATTAGAAAGGAAGGCATCTGTGAAGAAACAGCACCAAACTTTCAAAGATGCTGAACACCTGTATTCTCCCCTGAATTCAGCAGGCATTGGAGAATTTGGTTGCTACTGGATGGAATTCTGAAAGCTCCACAAGAAGCAGGTACACTCCTTTGAATTCAAAGACACCGAAGGCAGGAAAACTAAGGCAGGCTCAAATGTTTGGAGTAGGTATTTCTAAAATTTCAAGAAGTTAAACTTCTTTCTTCCATTAGGCTGTAAAGTGCAGAAAGTTGAAGAACAATCAACTGAAAATAAACACCTACAGAATTTTGGGGGAACATCTGGGCTTTTTTTTTTTTATGAATGCATTTTATTTTACTAAATACAATGAAAGTATGTAGAAGTGTGTAGAACTGAAACAAGTATCTAAACCAACACGAAGCTGACAATTGCTTCGCAGAGCTAAATACTACAGTTTTGAAATGAGCAGGCATAATTGCTCAAGTAAATTTTATCCTTTAAAGCATGTTCAAATGCTCTACCTTGCCCAAAATGCTTTTTTGCAGTGATATCAGTCGGCTGGCACAGAATTTCTGAGCCATCAGCTTCAGTTTCTAATTAACAACGATGCATCATCATGAAACAACTTACAAAATGACAGCTGGTCAAAGACATTATGTAAATCAGAACCTTTAAGTTTGGGGTAAATTGATGTTAGGACTCTGGGGAGTGAGATCTTCCAGGTTTTACTCATTCCCTAAAAACACTCTCTTGCATATTTAATACTTAAGCCTCACAGCATTCAGCAACACAGCATGATTTAAATGGAAGAAGTATGCGAGTTTCATAGATTTTAAAATGTCTGATATAACCAGATTTAAGAAACTACTTTCCAATTCAAAGCAATCAAGATCCCAAGAAACAGTGTATGCAGCTTCTGAGATAGCCCACATCTTACCTCTTATTCTGGATAAGATAAGCAATCAGTGGACTCAAGTATTTTGAGTTGTTCAGCCTGGAGAAGAGATGGCTCCAAGGACAACTTACTGCAACCTTTCAATACTTAACAGGGGCGTATAAGAAAGATGGAGAAAGTCTTTTAGCAGGGCCTGTTGTGACAGGACAAGGGGCAATGGTTTTAAACTAAAAGAGGGTAGTTTCAGACTAGATATAAGGAAGAAATATTTTTACAGTGATGGTGCTGAAACACTGCAACAGGTTGCCCAGAGTTCGTACATGGAACCATTCCAGGTCAGGTTGGACGTGGCTCTGAGCAACCTGCTCTAGTTGAAGACGTCCCTGCTCACTGCAGGGTGGTTGGACTAGATGGCCTTCAAATGTCCCTTCAAACCCAAACTATTCTTACTATTCTTACTGTTGCCAGAGATAATCTATATTGCAAGAAATAAGTGTTCTATAAAGACAAAACTGTATTTTCATGATTATGTTTTCATAAAATAATCAAAAGAAGAAAAAAATCATACTCAAAATGAAACCGTAAATTTCAGCCTATTCATTCAGAGAAGGAACAGCATTTGAATGTACAGAAGAGCGTGCAATGTTTTATAACTGTTTGGCAACTAAGAAAAAACTAGTCTGTGGAAGGAGAGGGACTTTTTTAAAATTTAAATAAGATTGCTAAGGCTGTTAGTATTCATCACAGTTCTGCTCAAAAGTTCTTGCCAGCTAACCCACCACTAAGACAAAAAAGAGTGTATCTTACCCAACTGTTGCATATTTTTGTCCTTCAACAATAAGGAATTCAGTTGGCTTTCTTTCTTCAGCAGCTAAACATTTCAGCAAGAAAGGAAAAGGGATGAGTTGAACTCAAGACAACAAAATGCTAGTTTCTAAAAATTTAGTGTTCAGTTGCTAAGGCTTGAAAAAAACCAGAATCAACCTGTGGAACACTGCTCTCTTTTACAATATTTATTAGCTAGTTACTCACCCATCGTAATTATTACAACTCATAAAGTTATTTTATTATCTGCTGGGATTTTAGATCAAAGATGTCCCAAAGTGTCTCAGTCATTATGGACTTCAAATACAACATGTTGCAAATAGAAGAAAAGCAGAAAAAGTCACTATGTTTTCTACTATACATTCTTAAATGATTTTCTATCTATTTTCTCTTCAAACCACTTCCTCCTCAGCCTTCATAGTAAAAGCTCTTACTGAGGCAGTTTTTCATGATGAATTTGATGCCACAAATTTCCTATCTTCTTGAAGGAAACTGGAAGAGTGTATTTTGAGAGCTATGGTCAATGAGCATATTTTGTTGTCGTGTTCCTAACTGGAATGATTGCTATCCTAATACCCTGTCTGCATATCCTCTATTCCTTTGGGTGGTGGTTGGGGTTTCTCCACCGTGAATATTTTCTTCCTTCCCATCTACTGTCATTTTCCTTCCCCTCTATCTATGTCTTCTTCCTCTTACACACGTTCACCACTACAATACTGGACAAGTTTTCACAAAAGGCAAGAGTTCACTATGCATTCCCATTCTGCACACAGGGAAACAGTGTACAAGGAGAAAAAAGTGACTTGTCTAAGGTCAAATGAGGTTTCCGTGGCAGGTAAGTAATTGAACGTACGTGAGTTTTCACTTCCATGAGCAGTCACACAGCATGCTGCCTTTCATTTGAACAACTGTCAGATGAAGTGGTGGGAAGGAGCAAGATTTGTTTAACACAAGGGTGGCTGAGCACATACACGTGCTCCTCAGGTCCCTTGCAACACTTCAGTGGTAGGTTCTGGGGAAAGACTGAATTCGTGCAAAGACTATAATACCCTACCCCGGGAATACTTGTACAAAAAGTAGTTCCCTCCCTGTGCTAACACTTAAATGGGTTTTCAAAAGGTAAATAAATAATCTTTAAAGGTCAGCACAAAAAGTTTTAACGCTAGTTAACAGGAATAAAAGAAAAAAAAAAGAAAGAAAGATATCAACTTCTTTCTGATCCCCCTAGAAGACAGGGAGCACACACAGATCAAGAGTGACATCAGAATACATCCATCAACTTTCAATAGCACCATTGGCTGATAATAAATTCAGTTAATGGTAGGACCAAAAGATACACACCTGCTGGTTTCTTTTCAGGGAGAGAAATTCTGCCATCTGACACTGAATTGACAAGATCCTGAAACTCGGCAGGAACTTCAGCTTGCTTCCAACGCTCATTGTCTAAAAGTAAGCTAGTTATAAACACAAAAGAGAGGAGGCTGAGAAAAAGAAATGCCTTGTCTTGACACTTCTCCTGTTTGTAATGCTGTGGAATAAAAAAATACAGCAATTTAAGAAAGGCTAGTGTCCAAAAATGTTATTCATCTTCATTAAAAAGAGGTGCTCAACAATGGGCAGCAGCAAACAGAAAAACACCATGTCGGCCCGGAGACCTCACACTTTGTTCATTCAAAATACTGCAGAAAACAAAAGACTACACTATGCAGTAATGATCCTTAGGAGATCACTGCCACTGAAGTAATATGTAAATACTGGAATTTTAAGAGCTTTTAATGGATGAGAGCAGGAAGACTTGACGTACGTTACTGGGAACCCAAATTTGGGGTTTTTTTTTGAATCATTTTTGTTGGAGGCTTTTTTGGGTTGGGTTTCTTTTGGTTTGTTTGTTGTTGTTTGGTTTTTATCATTTTATTGGGGTTTAAAAAAACCCCAAAAACCACAACCAAAAAAAAACACAACCAAAAAAAAAACCAACCCAAAAAAACCCAACAACAGTTGGAAGTGAATTATCCTGAAGTTACTTAACCCCTGAGACAGAGCAATCCTGCCCTTCAGTGTCAGTCTTGAGTACTTCTTGTCACTATTATTGTCCTTGTAGAACAATGCAGTTTGAAGAAATTATGAAAACAGTAAAAGTCTAAAGCAACTGAAAATAATCTGGTCTTAAGAGTTTTTTCACCCCCTCCTCTTACGTACAACTGGCTTACTAGTGTTTTAGGCAACAAAAGATTGTGTTTTCCTGGTATATGATTGATGAAATTATTCATGTAAGTGCACAACATCTTCTGCCCAGAGATACCTCAGTTTTGTCTTCCTCTCCTCATGGAATCTATTCACAAATCTATTGGCTTGACTCTGAAGTGCTCCTCGCAAGGACATACTTCTCCTTCCACAGATCTGCTCAGTGTCTAAGATAAATCCTTCCATCAAGCGAGAAAGAGCAACAAACTCATTGGAATTCAGCTTCTCTAGGAAGCCATCCTATATGCAAGGAAAACCATTGTAAGGAGATGTAAGGAGACGTAACATCACAGAAGTTGAGAGATGTAAAGAAATAACTAGACACCATGTCTGAGTGCTACAATTATTTTTAAGAGGCACATTATTTAACCCCACATGGGACAGAGAAGGCAGACTGCAGTGCCGGCAGCTCCCTTCTCATACATACGTGTTCTCTACGTGGAGCTTCAAAGACAGCAAGTCAGAAAGGGGCAGGGCGAGCAGAAGCCCCACGTTGCCTTAGGTTGTGTTAGTGCTCCTGTGCTCTGGGCATTAACATCAAATGCCTGTGGCAGCAGGAAGAGTTACTTAATTTCAACTGAGAATGCCACTTCAGAACTCTCTCTCATTAAACCAATAACCTGGGAGTAAATTCTCATGAAGGATGAGACCCCAACAGCAGTCTGACCCAAGCTCCTTACCTTTGCTCTTGCCATGAGGAACTTGACTGAACGATCATGGCAGATATCAGAGGCATTATAAAGTAACTCCTGAATATTGTTTGCCAGCCTGACCAGTTCCAGGTCAGTCAGCTTCATGTCATCACTGATCCTACAAAGGACAGAATCAGTTTGTTGACTATCAATTTATCAAAATAAAAAAAACCAAAACCCCAAACAGTATTTCTGCTCATAGGTTGAAAAAGGATAGAACCTTGCAGCAACTGTCAAATGCAGACACACAGTTTATCACCAGTCACTTTGTACAAATGGGACCTTCAAAACTGCTGTTAAAGTCGTATCAGACCCTGTAACAAGGAAATGCACAACTGCACAACCTTCTGTTTTGTTTTAAATCCACGCTGTAATTGCCATTGCTGGTCTATGAGAACACATGATATAGTCACTACTAACACAATAACTATCATTAACATTTACTGAGCTGAACTTTACCCAGCTCCTGTAACACCTGAGCATCACAAGCATACAACAGATAAAACACAGCATTTTTCTTCCAATGCAAACTTAATGCCTAAAATACATACTGTGCCCTCCCCACCACTTTCACCTATAACTTTCTATTAGCTCTTTAGACTTCCGGCTCCTAAGCAGGTGCTTTTTAAAAAACTTTTTGTCATCCATCTACTGTTTTGAGGCTATCCCACAGCACAGCTCTGCTCTTCACGTAATTAGTCATGATAACGATCTTTTGGCCCAGTATGGCTGCTCCAGGGACTGACAGTGTGAAAGGAGAAAAAACATGGGATGCTACAGAGCGGCAACTGGGCTAACATTGTCCTAACTGTGTAATTTTGTTAGCCTGCTCCAAACGCTGGGCAGAGGTACAAAGAAAACCAGAAGAGGGAAGAAGTAAATTTATTTTAAAAAAAGTTATGTAACCAGCCTAGGAAACAACTTTATTGCTCAAGAGCTCTCGCTGCATAGTATATTTTTAGCAAACTAGGCAACGTGCTTCCGACCAGTTCAGATCCAACGCCTTTCTCCTTCCTCGCTCCTCACTGGAACCCTGAACTCCTCTTTACATTGCATTTCTCTTCCAGCATATGATGGATGTTTGGACATACAGAGGCCTGAAGTTGTTTTATGCACAGGGTATTTAGTTTAAATCTATCTCCTTTAGCTAACATTGTGATTTGAAGGAGTTGAGACAAATAACTGACAACAAACAGCAGATTCTTCTCTAGAATTTATCAAGCTGTATTCCATGAAGCCAGCTTAAAACAACAAAAAAAACCCACAAAACCAACAAACCACCAAAAGAACAAACAGAAAAATAGCCATGGAGAACATAGACAGGGAACAGAGATGCTTTTGCCTGCTAAAGGCATGACAAACTCTGTCTTTCATGTAGGCTAGACCTGCATCTCTCCTGCTCTCTACAGAAGCTGGCTCCCAAGCAGAACAGAGGAGAAGGGGCCTTTTTCTGTAAGAAGTGACATCCTCAATCCCCGTACCACTACACACAGAGGTGGAAAGACAGCAAATAAACAGAACAAAGGTAAGCCAGGGAGAGCACAGTCTGATGGCAGTCTCCAGGGGAAATGGTGGAGAGCCACTGAACTTCACTTAGCTAGAACAGCCCATCCCTTCAAAGTAATTTTTGTACTGTATCATCAGAAACAACTGTCTGCAACCAACACCTTGCTTCTGACACACTGCAAAGCAGAGACAGCCACCACATTTACTTACATCATCTCTACTGCCCCTGGAGTAACAGAAGATG
This sequence comes from Ceryle rudis, assembly GCA_033439905.1. NCBI lineage: Eukaryota > Metazoa > Chordata > Aves > Coraciiformes > Cerylidae > Ceryle > Ceryle rudis. The sequence goes on along the minus strand of JAAGNO010023378.1, from coordinate 31,919 downwards.
ATGTTTGCTCTTTGCTGGATGAGGAATCAGTAGTGCACTCTGGTTCAGAGACCGAATCACTGCTACAGGGCTCACTGTTTGGGGAAGTGTTTCTCTGAGAGGTAGTGTCAGCTGCTACAAGTCGGAGGTCTCCTTCACTGAACGCATCACTTATGAACATGCCTTCATGAGTCAGGTAAGCCACTTCTGTGTCCACCATACTGTCTTTAGCCGAATTCTTCTGTAAGGTGTCCTCCAGGTCTCTGGTTTTTTGGTTCTTGTCTAGAACCAAGAAAACCACGCTACGGATAGTATTTAACGTTGCCTAGAATCAAATAGAACTTTTATTACAAAACAAACAAACAAACAAACCAAAAAGACCAAAACCAACCAAACAAAAAACAACCACAAAACCCCACAATAAAACCCTGTGCCACAAGCCTGTACAAGAAGAAGATTTTATTTTCTTTTACCCACAAAATTAAACTAAATCCTGGCTTTATTTTCTATTGTGTAATTAGCATTCAGAGGCAGATCCATTCGTCTGATGGTAACCAATATCAGATGTTTCTGAGAATGGTGAAAGAAACCTCATTTGGAGCAATCTAACACATACAAAAGTTCTGTCCTAATCCCCAGCAGCCTGAAATGGATGTAATCACGTAACAAGAGGTATTATCTCCTTCCCACTGCTCTCTTTGTTAGCACTAATCATTTTTGCCCTGGATGCCGATATTCACATACCCTTCTTTCAATCAAAGGTTTGAACTCTGTAAGCTAAACCAACAGCTTCAAATGCAAAGTAACTTCATTCCATGTCTGAAGTATGTGAAGCTCTTGGTAAACGAATGTCTTACCTTTATTCTCTTGAGGAAGATGGTAAACTTTGAAAAGATATTCTTCAGTAAATCAAACCACTGAGGAAAATTCATCATCCTCATCTGGTCTGCAAGCCTTAAAAAAGAGCAATATTCAGTAAACAGCGAATGTTTACTGGCCACAATGCCTACTGGCACATAAAGAAAATACAACCATGCTTTAAATGGGATTGTAAATACAAGGTAAACTGTGTAGACTTATCTGGCAGAAAAGCAGACGTCACCTGAACAACAGTCATGATCAACACAACGTATGCAAGTGGAATGGGGAAGGAGGTATATAAAAATAGAACACACCAAAAAAATTAAAGCCTCATATTCTCCATTTAGTTTTTTCCAGGGCATAATGTTCTCTTCCCTGGGATAAGTTATGTATTACCAACAAGGGAGGGGGGTTAATAATGTTTTCACAGATCATGTGGAAACAATAAAATTTTTTTTTTTTTAATTTCAATAATAAAAAAAACCTCAACAAGGAAAATATTTTGCAAGTGTTACAAAAGCTGTGTTATTAAGCCCATTTTGTTGCATTGCAGTGAGACCATTTCTGCTACCGAAGTGCAAGTCAGCTGTTTGTAGCAAAGGGCAGAAAAGTAATCAACAGAACAAAAGTTAAACCCTTTAATACACAACTTAGGACACAAGACCAAAGTAGTAAACATCAGAGAACGGTGACCAAATATCCACTGTTTAAAAATGACCCTGCACCAGTCTTTTCCCAACCTGGGTATGAATTCCATGCAGATTCTGCCACTCTGCTTTATCAGCTAGTCTGGTTTCATTATCTTGGGGTAACCCTCTGCTGAGCCAAACGAATTGCAGAGCTAGAGAAAAGCAGAAGCTGGCAGGGACCTCTGGAGGTGAGACCTCTGGAGGTGTCTTGTCCAACTCCTGCTCAATGCAGGTGCAACTACTACATTGGGTTGCTCCGGTCCCCACCTAGTCAAGGCTTGCCTAGGTCCTAGGACAGAGATCCTACAGCTTCTCTGGGCCCCTGTTCCAGTGGTTGACAATCCTCACAGGGAACACATTTTTCCTAAAGCTCAACTAGCGTTTCTTATGTTTCATTTTGTGCCTATCAGCCCTCTTCCTTCCCTGGAACACCCTCTGAGAGGAGCCACACTCGGTCTACAGCTCTGCTGTAACCTTCCCACGGGCTGGCTCTGGGCAGCTCTCCCCCTAGTTCCCTCCTAACAGACTGAAGGGGGACCCAGCTCCCTGGCAGCTGCTCTTCCTATACTTGACGCTTTAGTCCTCAGCCAACCCAGTGGCCTCTGCTGGATCTCAATGCCTTCCTTGTTCCTTGACTCGCCGGCTATGCTAACATGGTGCCAGCTACAAGGACATGCTGCTGGTCCATGGCCAACCAGTTCTCCACCAGGGACCCCCAGGTCCTGCCCTGCAAAGCTTCTTTGAAGCCATCCAGCTCCTCTATCTCCTGTTGCAAGTGGTTGCTCCTTCCAAGATGCAGAACGTGTCATTTGCCTTTGCTGGGCTTCCTGAGGTTCTGAAGTTGTCTGGTGTCCTCTCTGGGTATGTCCTAGACTCGTTCGTGTGGGAGGTACTGAAACCACTGACATGTTCTAGTACAAAATCCCAGATTATAACAACAGGGAAATATCTCAAGTAGTTAGGAGATACATGCCTAAATAGAGTAGTTTATGCTTCATGCAGTGAGATTCACAGAATTTCAGTATTTATTTTTAAGGTAAATTTAAGGTAACATTAGAATCTGAATGAGAAGGGGAATACACAATATTCTCAGAGGGGGACAGAAGCAGAGACTTAAGGTGAAACAGAAGGATAATCCTTAATTATAGGGAAATTTAACCACAAATTAGAATGGTAAATTTATCTATGCTAAAACACATCCATGTCCTATCCCCACCCACCACCAAAAAAAAAAATCTGGCTGTATACTTACTTAACAACCACTTCTGTATCTATTTCTTCTATCTGCGATACCGTATTAACCACACACTGTCAAATTTAAAGGGAAAAAGAAACAAACAAACAAAAAAGATCTTAGCTTCTTTCTAACCACTGCTGAGTTTCATAACATACACAATAATCCTCAAGTTAAATAAGGAAAAGTAAAATAATAAAGGAAAGACATATTTGTATTATTTAACAACTTGTTTCTCTAAAAACAAACAAGCAAAAAAACTGAAAGAAATCCCCCAAAATCACCACCCCACCCTCCTGAAATCTATCTGCAAAATAGAGACGATCAAAACATTCCCAGCTGTGCCCTAAGCTCTGCAGGGCACACTGGTTCCATCTCAAAGGGACCTGCTTTTCTGAGCAAGGATGCTAAGCACCACTTCAAAAATATCTCTCAGGTCAGCTACTTCCGAATAGAAGCCTTATTCGCTTCTGTTCCAAAGTGCCTGACTTTGGAAAATGCTGGCTGACTTCCTTTTCAGCTTTAAACGCTGGAATGGAAGGAACAGCGCCAGGGAAGTGAGGAATCACACACACCTTCAGTCCTGCGCTTTCAGCTGTTAAGGCAGACCCAGTTTTATCTGCTCTCCTCAGCAACATGGTGTTCGCTGTCTGTCTGTCCTCTTCACCTCCAGGGCACCATCTGCCCCTGCCCTTAGATTTCTCCACATCTTAATTACTATGCTATGGCCTTTCCTCAAAGGACACTTGCTCTTCAACTGGCTAATTTCTTCAGATCTCCAGAACAATTGATTTTCATTCCCAACACATCTATGCATCGTTTTACAGCAATCTCCCTGCTCTCTTTCCACGTTATTTGTAAAGCCTAGGTACAAACCAACTCCATTCAGACTGAATTAGGGGGGTTCTCCCAAAGGCCAATCAATAACCTGATCAAACGAGCCAGCAGCGTATTAACTTGTCTCGCCCTTAAGTGAATACGTACAACCCAAGTGGTGACCTGAGGGTTGCCATCTCAAGCTAGAGATATATTTTTTTTTTTATACCTGCATTTTGAGTCACGGTGGTCAGTACAAACACTTCTTAAAAACACACCTCCTCCTTGAGCTGTGCAGTGTGTTCTGTGCTTACAAACCTCTGCTCTTTCTTTCTGATTTCTGCCTGACAGTAAAGAGCTACTAAAAGTACTGACCAAAACAGTCCAGCAATGCATTTGAACAGGAAGCACCTTTGAGACTTGAGAAGGAAACGGTATCTTTTATTATGGAAAAAATATCCCTAAGGGTTGAGATAATAAACCACAATGCAAACGTGTTGCACAAATCACACAGGAACACTCTGATCCTCTCTATTTTCCCTATTCAGTAGAAACTTATACTGGAAGTTGATTAAACCTTGTCTACTAACTGGGCGGAGGTGACACCTGAAAAAATCCAACATCAAGACAAATATTCCCAGCAGAATTAGAAATAGCTTTATGACTGAGAATAGGCAGGAAAACCGGGAGTACTACCTGCTTATTATGCAACTAAACAAAGAATTTAAAGGAAAAAAAATAAACCTACTCTTTATAACTATCGATACAGGCAAGTAAAAAGCCAATGGAGACTGACGGGCAGTTGAACAGTTGACGACAGATGAACAGTTTTATGGTGGTGTTATTAATTCATGTTTCTGTTGGGTTTTTCTGGTGTTAAGGCTTATACAAAGGCCTGGAGCAGCTGCACACATCTGTATGCCTTTGTCGTTCCAGGCTTACCGGAGTACAGCGTGATTAGAAAGTCATGTTCATTCACACCCTCTGTTGTCTTTCAGTGAGCAGGGCAACAACCCGACCCAGCCCAGCACCCCACGGCTTTCAGGAGGACAGAGAAGCAGCAGCTCAGGGCAGGAGTGGTTAACTTGATTTAAACTGTATTGGGTGAGAAAGGACTTGCACCATTGTCAAGTCCTTACAAGACATGGCGGTGCAGTCACACACGTCACAGTCTCCTAATTCTGCCACAATATTTATTAGCAACATAAGCCTGTGTTACCTATACCCACCCTGAAGAACTTTATCGATAGAACCATGGGGTTGCAATGTGAAGTGGATTGGGAGAGCCAATCTGTCTTAAAACAAAAACCTTAACATAAAAATAATGATAAAAACAAAAAATCCCAACTTTTAAAAGCTGGGTTCTCGACCTGGTTCACAACACAGCCATGAAGAGCGTACCGTACTGTAAGGACAGGAGAGACTGTCTTCACCTGATGGAAAATCCACCACATTTGGGATATAAATCAGAGGTAGCTCATAACACCTCAGAACATGACTCTTGAAATAATCACCTATCTTTAAGGGAGAAAAAAACCCCTTCACAGTATCCTCACATATGAATGCCAACAAACAAAATGAGTAAAATTAAAAGTACCAAACACACACTCAAAAGTTCAGTCTAAGTTTTTGTTTGCAAACAAAAGCCAGCATGGCAGTGTCTAAACTGGTCCAGGCACTTTCCCCAGAACAATTCATCTGAACTTTCTTAATCTATTGGGTTTAGTCGGTTTTATCTACAAAGATTTTTGGTTTGAAAAGACAGACACGCTCATTACCCTAAATGGCAAACAACCACACCAATGCTAACAAGGATTCATTCAAAATTTTTGTTTGCTTTGGGTTTTTTGTTTGTTTTCACAGGCAAGCACCTGTACCCTCTTCATTACTTCTTCACCTTGCTCTCAGAAAAAGGCAAGGATGGTTTCCAAGCTTTTAACCACGTGCCTATGCTTGGTCTGGGCTAACATTCAGACAGGCAGTGTTTTCTGTAGCATTTGTTGGGAATTTGATTGTTTCAACTAGTAATTTTCTTTGCTCCCATCTATGTGTTTACACTAAAAACTTGGGGGTTTGTTTTTCAGAGGATGGGGGGTGGCTTTTTTTTTGTATTTGGTTTGGCCTTTGTTTGTTCAGGGTTTTGTTTTGCGTGTTTTGTTTGTTTGTGCCTTCTTAACCATAGTGTTACGACACAACTATCTGGGGAAGAAAAAGGAGGAACACTCAGCTACAATGGGGGGATTCAGAACAATGGTAATCACACAGAGAAAGCTGTGATCTGTTATACTTATGCTCCCTACTCCTTCCAGAAAGTCTTTTCTGCATACAGACATCTGTGTTTCAGGAAGTCCTTAGTGTCTACAAGCTCAGCTGGTCTAAATAAGAGACCATCAGCCACCAAAAAAAAACCCAAACCCTTAAATCAGAGCTGGTTTTAACTACTTAAAAAAAATAACTTGTAAGGCGTGCTCAATCTTGTCAGATACATGAGAAATGTTTGGCTTACCTGTTTAATTATGTTCTTTGCTGTAGTAATCATTTCATCTCCATATATTTCATAAAAATTTAGCTTTCTTTGTTTTAAAAGTCCAAATACTAGTGATATGAGTCTCTCCTGTCAAGACAAAAAAGCCCACAAACAAATAAACAAAAACAACATAAAAGATAAATAAAATTCCCCACTAAAAATATCACGATGAGAAGAAACAATGCAAAGACATTACACAGCAGCAAGAAAGTTCATGTATCATACCCACAGGGAACAGTATTTACATCAGACCAGTGCCTTAAGACCAATGCTATGCTTTAACTAGATGAAGTTCCCCGTGGAAAATACCAGCTGAGTCCCTTCCTCCCAGCTCCCTTCACTCCTGTTCCTCGGTTGTGCTCACCCACTTGTGTGGGTATTTCTAAAGATCATTGAGTTTCCTTACCGAGTGAGGACGACACTAAATACAATGACACCAGCACAAGCGAGAGCAGCACCGAGGTGGGAAGAAACTATAGGGCAGAAATGCAAATCCTGAAGTGCTATTGCCATTCGCTGTATTTCATGAAACCCGTGGATAAAACAAGACTGACCAGTTACTAGGGTTTAGCAATTACTGAAGAACAGTACAGGCAAAATCCCCAAAAAGCTTTTTCTGGCTAGAAGACAAATCACAATAGCTTAATCTTCAGATGTTGGTGATTTTCAGAGGAATGAGGTATATATAATGTATATACACTGCAAATGAAGCATGTATTCAGGGCATCCATATGCTTCATATAAGCACCCATAAATGCACAGGGAGACAGAATGAGAACAACGTGCAATTACCAGCTTTCACTGCAAAACTGAAATTTTACAGTCAAGTAGATATGAGAGTCCATGTTCTCTTCCACTTACATGTTGAGGTTCATGAAGTGAACTCAGTAGACATTTAATCAGAGAAAACCAGAAAAGATTATTTTGAAAAAATAAAGTAGGACTGGATTGCAGTTCCGTGAGTTTAGCAGCAATTATTTAATTTTATCAAGCATGAAAAAAAAAAAAAAAAATTGCAAGGGGAGGTGTGGATGAGAAGAGAAATAGTATAAAATTATAATGTTGCTATTAGGGACCCAAGTGAATTAGTTGGTTCTAATTAAGTATGTTAAAGATGCAAACATATTCATCAGACAGTTTATTTCGATAACAGACATACCTCTTCTAGAATTGGGCAATCATCTTCTAGGGGTCTATTTAAATCATTGCGAGCATAAGTTGAAAACTCTGCAATCATCATTTTATCTATCAGCTTTTCCAGTTCACAAAGCTGTGAGCCAAGATGCCTAAGAAAAACAGCCATTGAGAGATGAGCTAAATAATCAACCTGAAAACGAATCATTAGTTCACAGTTGAAGAAAATAACCACCCAGCAGGTAATTTCCATGCAATCAACGCTGGCATTAATGGGGGCCTCAAATTTTTCACTTCTTAGAGCAGCTGAAACCACGCATTTTTCAGAGGCACTGTCACCTTGCAGAAAAACATATGGACTTGAATATTGATGAAGTGTAAAAATTGGAATTGGGGCTTTTTTTTTTTTGCAGGGGGGGTGGGAGGTGCTGAGCACCTCTATTCCCAGAGAAGAGAACCAGAATGGACAACACTCAGCACTTGTCACTATAAATGTGTTAAAAAAAAAATTAAAAAAATACTTATTTTGCTCATCCAGTGCCTCAGCTCATCAGTCCTGAAGTTCTTCCAGTTCAAACATTTGAGTTTTTAATGTGGTCACAGACTTAATTCACATGCCCAGGATTCAGTAACAGCTTTACATGACAGGATGGCTTCCAGAGTACATAGAACAGTTTTCAAACTTGCCATTTTTATGCTACTCTAAAGTAATTTTTTTTTTTTTCCATGTATTGCACATTTTAAACCATATATTGCAGGCTGTTGTCATAGAGAACCATAAGGGAATTTCTCACATCATAAATGTCAACCAGTCTTTTAAAGTTGTACAGCTAGAAAAACTTTTAGCAGAGTAAAAGTGGTACTTTCAGAGATGCCAAACACTCCAGGCTTCCACCGACATCTGGGAGCACTAAATATCTCTAAAAATCAACTACTGCTTTTCTTTTTTTTAATAAAAAAGAGAGATAATCAGCCAATGCGAATTAAGAGGAGCTGGGATATTTTAGATAAACGTGGAAGGAAAATGGGAAGGAGGCACCTGCATGGTTCACTGACTTATTTCAGTGCTGATGTAGCTGGACTGTTAGTTGTGTAGAGCAGCAAAAATATCTTAGGACTCCCTGGCCCTGCGCTGCACTGCTGTAACAACACAGAGCCCACAGGATCTGGCCACGCAGCTGTAGACGCATTTCAAATATCTCATCTAGCAAAAATGGACTCTAGCAAGATCCAAGGCAGTTGTATCATGGATACTTCAAAACAAACACGACAGGAAAAAAAAACCCAAAACTGGAATGTAATGACTGAAGTTGCACAATTTACTGCAGGACTATCACCCACAACACAAGGCTCTTAGGTAAGCACAAAGATGCTCTTCAGAAAATTATTCCTGTAGCTCTGCTTAAATACTTTGACACACAAGGTAACCTACCCTCTCAAACATCAGGTATGGAAACATCCACCAACAGTTCCCAGCACTTGCTGCCACCACTTTGCCCAAGGTGTTCTAGCCCCAGAAAACTACAAAAAAAAATCCCTCCTTGAAACACACAGGAACAAGTCAAGCATTAATTCACACTCCAGAAAAACACCTTAGCAATTTTCTCTTAAGAGAGGTACCAGTCATACTACAGGTCCTTTCAATGACTGAATACTACAATTCCCTGATACAAAATTATGAGTGCAGGGCAAAAATGTAAAAAAAAAAACCAAAAAACCCAAGTCTAAGTGTGGTTTGCCAGCACACCTGTCCAAAAAACCACATCTCCCAGCACCCCAACAAGGACTGTGAAAACAACATAAAAATTTGCCGTGTAATTTAGTTAACATGTTTGGGGTTTTTTTGGTACAATTAGAAAGACCGACAAGAAAAAGTTAAAGAGCTGTAAACTTTAATTCTATCCTATAGTGGTAGCAAGCAGTAATCACACAGTTATGAATTACACTTATAAATCACTGGGGACATTAACCTAGATTAGACACCAACTTAAGACTTCACAACACCATTGAGGTGCTTTGCTTTTTTGCTATAACTAGAATCAAATAACATTTTTTTCTTTGTATAGCACGACCAAAGAGATTTTTTTTTTTTTTTTTGTATATGGATCATCTGAGTAGTTTTCTTACTGCTTTATACTGAATGATTCTGAAAAAGCCTGTTCAGAAGCAAACTCTAAAAACTGTTGCGCACAACACTACAGCAGCAAGGGTTGTTTGTTAGGTTTTGGGGTTTTTTAAATAAAATACACATTATTTAGGGGGAAAAAAAAAAATACAAATTATTTAGAAAAATGACATACTGATTTAGAAGTTAATCTCTTCTTAAATTGGGCATTTAACTCACTTGACAATTGCAGCACTATTGCTCAGAACAAAGCAAGAACATCTATTTGGTGTTTCGTGGAAAAAGGTGAAGCATTAGTGGATGCAATCGATTTAGATTTTTTAAAATTTTATTTACTTTTTTAGAAACACAACATTCCATCGAGAAGTTTTATCAAGATCTCCACCTTTCCATTGCACATTATTTCTACACAAGGGCCACGGTTAAGACTTGGGAACGACTGTGCTGTGCTTCTTAACTGCACCTACAACTCTGGTAAGGGCGATGGCTTACTGTCAACTTCAGACCACATTTTGAGCCATGGTCTGAGAGCTTTGCACTGGCTTTTGCTCGCAAAGCTTCTTTCCAGCACAAGCACAGGCTGGAAGTTAAACTATCTGATACGTGGTCTGCGCATATTCCTGTCACACCACTTAGATCACTTTTCTGAACCTTTAATATCCAAAGCAGAGGGGACATTTCCCACTCACATCACTATTTTTAACTCTACCAAAGCAACCAACTAAGCATTATTCATAGAAATTACTTTTTACAGACAAGATAAATATATACCTGCAAATATGTTCCACATCTGAGTATAATTTTTAAATAAAGACACATTCTTGGGACATCACATAGATGAACCACAGTGACAACAGAACTGCACTCTCTGCTGACATAGCATGTAGGTTACTCAACTGCAAAACAGAACTAATTCTGACAGACGCTGTCATAGGGTTGTAGAACTACACTCATTATCATCAAGATAAACACAACTGGGACTCAGTCAAGGGCTGTGCACCATAATCAAGCGGTACAAACAGTAAAGAGGAAAGAAACTGTGCTAAGGTATCTGAAGATGGACCACCTAAGCTAAAAGAAAAAAACTAACAGCTTCTAATAACTTTCCTCACAGTAGTTTATTAGCTCTTTAAAAAAGATTTTTTTAAAAATTAATCTATTTTTTTAAAAGCTGTTTATCTACATAAAATTTGAGTGTTTCTCCAAACCAGCTAGAAGGGATAGTAGAAAAGGAGCTCATCAGTTCTGAACATTCACATTACAGTTATTGAGCAACAACCATATTTTTATTATGCAAGCTGGGAACCACCAGGTTGCAGGAACCACATAACCTCTAAACAAAAGAAACCCCCCTCCCCCCAGCATCAACTTACAAAACTAAGTATACAGATCCTCAGCTGGCTGATGCAAGTCTTGGAGACAATTTAACTACTTCTGCCAACATCATATCACAGTGGCAGCTTTGCATACAACATTTTGAAACTGTCTATGTCGGTTGGGATATCTATCAGCTAAAAGAATTCTACTGTATTAATGCTCTTCCCTATCACAGAGGACCTTGTCCAGTACAGTGGTACCTCCCAAGTGAAGCTCTAAGCATCCACTGTTAACAGAAGCAGCCAGCACAGGACCATGGTCTCTCTAATAATCACTGTAACAAACACGAGTGGAAAAAACAGTAGCAACAGCAGCTTGGGCAGAACCTTCCCACTGTTTCTTCTCCTCCCAACTTCAGCAGTCCACAGAAATGGATTTCTCAGTCTGTTGGACCAAGAGGAAGCACCCTCTGGCCACTGCAAATACAGCTCTCCACAAGAGCAGACACGGCTGAACACATCCCACCTGACCAGCTGTCAACTTCAGACCACATTTTGAGCCATGGTCTGAGAGCTTTGCACTGGCTTTTGCTTGCAAAGCTTCTTTCCAGCACAAGCACAGGCTGGAAGTTAAACTATCTGATACGTGGTCTGCGCATATTCCTGTCACACCACAAGCCTAGGTCAGTCACTACTGGCGCTGTGCAGCAGAAACTCTGCATGCATGAGAACTGCAGACCATCACTTGGAAACCACTGCTCAGCTGTGGGCTACGAGCTCTGCAAGACAAAGATCCAGCCACTGCCTGGTTCTCATCTCTGCACTCCTAAAACACCTGTAAATAAGAATGGAGTACAATGCATTCAGGTGTTAGAAGTTCATCCCCCTTCCTAAAAGAAAAAATTATCCCTGGCACATGCATTAGTCACACTGCTTCTGCCACACCTTCTTTGTACTTTTTGTACTATGTTCTCTATGAATGAACAAACACAGGTAAAACAAACTCCCTCAGCCAACATAAGATGCTCAACACATTCTAGCTCTACTTGCATTTTATGAATTTCCTAGATGGTTACCTACCGGAAACTGTGAATGCCTTGAAGCTCTTGCTGTAACACCTCCTGTGTCGTTGCTATTAAGTCCAAAGCTCCAACAAACTCAGAAGTGGACAGCAGCAACTGTACCGTGGGCTGCGTTTGGTGTACAGTAGCCATCAACTTCAGCTTATTGTATGCTTTTATACAGTTATTTCTGGTGAGGGACAGTCTTAAAACTCGAAGCGATCCTTCACACATTACTTTATCAATTTTGGAGATTTTCTCTCTAAGTAATTTTACAGCCTGGGAGGTTTTTCTGAGGTAGTCCTGCAACTCATGCTGAGAGGTCATTGCATGAAAAAATGCTTCTGAGCGCAGAGAAATCTGATGAGCAATATTGACTTCCACAATATCCAGATAATGGCTCAGCTAGAAAGTGAGGGAAGAGGAAAAATGAACAGTGCTGTTATGACTTTGCAAGTTTATCACCATGTAAATACAGTTTCGGGGTATTTGTCTTATTGTATCACGAGGACATTTTGCTAATAAAAATTAAAACCCCTCTGTTAGATCAGCAAGCAAGTGCCCACCCAATGGAGTTTGATAATTTGTTTTTAAATGAGCTCAAATTGACTTTAGAAAGGCTGACTTGATGCCTCTCCTGTTTGAAAATTACAAGGTAGGAAAGCAAATAATTACAAATTACCCAAGCTTTTTTAACACATGGTTGCACACTCGGATGGCCATTAACCAGGAGACAGCTCTGGATACTGGCCTGCAAGTAAGAACAGTACATACATGCAAATATGCTATGTACTTTACGTCACTGAAGCTGCTAAAGATGCAGCCCAACGGTACTTGATGACTTATGTCTGGAATGGCTCAGTTTATTTAAAAGGCTGTAGCATCTTCTTTGTAGAAAAATCCTCAGGAGATCTCTGGCTGTTGTTGTTTTTTGTAAATCAGCTGGAGCTCATGTTAAGCATATTTCAAATGTGCTGGAACTGTGGGATCCCCAGAGACAGAGTAATGCCTACATGTTTAGGACCTGAGAGTCAAATTCTCTGTGTCAAACACTTACCAGACCACTGGGTTGGCTTGATTTTTTGAGCAGTAAAAGCTCTGTGTTCTGCCTTATGCTGAATATGTAAACTCAAAGGAGTGAGGCATTAGGATGATCATCTGAATGCTAATATCCAGATGACCTGGTTTCTAAGAAGTACCAAGCACTCAAACCTCATTCAGAATTTCAAAAGGCCCATCCAGAGATAGAAAGAAAATTAGTAGTCATTCTTTAGTGGTCATTATAATGTTGAGCAGATGGTTGGACTTGATGGTCTTTAAGGTTGTTCCCAACCTTAATGATTCTATGATTCAGCTGGAGAATGTTTTCTTCTTATAGTTATTTTCATCCTGTGTGTATTTAACACTGGGGATTTATAAAATATGCAAACTATCTTTTTTTGTAATACATTTAATCAAAACCATCCTCTTCCAAACAGCTGAGACACACCTAGCCCACAGGAAAAGCTGTGACACAGGGATCAGAGAAAGGTGATGATGATTTACCTATGTGACTGTACCAACCAGATGCCCCAGGTCCCTTCACTATGCTAAGTGAGGTAGAACAAACGGAACAAAATGATAGTACCTGCCTCAAAGAGCTTACAGTTCCAATGTAGGCAAGATATGGAAGGAAGCAAGGAAGAGAAAAACGTCAGGGAGAATTTGTTCAAGTAGATCAGCAGCAGTCCAGAAGCATTAATAGCCTAAGTCTGTGTGCTTAAGGAAGGGTTTTCAAAATCCTGTTAAAAAATGGTGCCTGGAGATAATGATAATTAAGGCAGCAGGGTGTGCATTTACACGTGAGAAGTGTAAACCTCATGCAGCTCGGAGGCTTTAAAAAGTAAACCAAAAAATTTGGGCCCATTTCAGTAATATGAAGCAGTGTAATAACTTATCAAGCACATGGCTGTGCAGGCAATAGAGCCATTTTACACTGTTTAGGTATCTGTATCACCTCCAAAGAAGCATGGCTTATGGCTGTTAAAAGCTTTGTTTTCACTCCACTGCATCAGAGAGGGATAGAAGTCTCTTTCACTCAAAGTCCACATGGAGTGTCCATCCTGCTGCTGCCAGGCACACTTTGTGAGTTTAAAGCATATGCCGGACACGGCTTTTTCATCTTTGGAGAGCAACTGGCACAAGAAACTTCAAAGAAGTATTCCACAAACTGCAGGTGTGGAGGACAATTCAGTGAAGGATCAAGTCAGCCTCCAGGGAGTCTCTCTTCTTCCTGACCTGGTAGGAGAGTCAGAAGACTACTGGAAATTTGGAAACACCTTCCAGAGGACCTCATGTTATTTTTAATTAAAGCACCTCACTACTTCCCCTGCCAGCTCCCAGAAGCTTTAGTAGGTTAAAGAAGAGGGAAAATGAAAGTTAGAAAACAGATTTCAAAGTTATATAATTTTCTATTAGCATATTATGGGTATTTGCAGAAAAAAAAAAAAAAGGTTCATAATGCTATTTTCTATAGCATGACTACATAACAAAACAAAAAAAATATAAAAAGAGATCTAGTAAACACTTCTGTTTCCAGTATGAAAGAAACAGCTCTGCTTTCATGCTCTCCAATGAACTCAAGTCCTTTGTGAAATGCAAAAACAGATCAGTACAGATGACATGACAGCAAAAGGTAAGAGGAAGCTCCTGACATACAAAAAGCCTTGGGATTTAGTATTCCTTTTAGCACAGAAACCACAGTGCTTTGAATGTAGCTTATCACACAGAATCACACACAGAATTGTCACGGTTGGAAAAGACCTCAAAGATCATTGTTCCCGAGATGTGAGAAAGCGATAGTCTTGAAAGAGTGTACAACCTCGAACTTTTCCTTCTCATCATATTGCTCATCCTCCCTGACAAACAACTCCTCATCCCTAACTCCGTATCTCCGGAGTTCTCAACACATACCTGCTTCATTAAATGTTAGCAGTCACAAAGAGCCACTTACTACCCCGTATACAGATTCTTTTTGACAGAACTGATAGATTTATGTAGCAGGAGAAAAAAAAGTTCTCCTTCAGTAAGATGCTTCCTGCACTGTTTACTAACAATCTGCAGCCTGATGTAAAATGAGAGATCACAAAGCCCACAGCAATAACATCTCCACAGTCCAGAACAGCAGCAATGGAGTATCTTTGCAGTAACTGAGATCTGCAATGGATAAAGACATTAGTATCGAAGTTGTACCTTTTCTTGAAGCAACTTGGAGGAAGCTGCATCACGATTTCCTTTTCCACCAGCAATACTAAAATGAGACCATGGTAAAACGGCATTAAATGTTAAGGAATCTTCCAAGGCAAAATCTGGTTTCATAAAAATCTGAAACAGAAAAACAAAAGAAATAAATGCGCCTCCCTCATCCCTACATTTTCCTCCCCTATTAAACACACCTCCTGTCTCATGAAGCTAACAGAGGCCTTACTTGTTGATTTTCAAAAACCAAATTCTCATTTATCCAAGCAAACAAATTAATTCCAGACCTTACAATCAATTTACATTACACCTTTAAAGCTTGTGTAATCTGACAAAGCCTCATCTTCCTAAAAGTGGAAGGCACAGCACTGAAATTACATAGGTTATCAAGCACCCAAGATGATCTAAACATCCCAAATATGAAAATGGAGGCAGCATTAAACTCCGAGTGGGTCCTCTGAAGGATGAGAGCAAGCACTCTTCAATAGCAGGGGCATCCCATTGCTGATCTGCTCATTTCTGGGGACACAGCTTCTACCAGCCAGCTGTCAGGGTGCAGCAAGTGTTCCCTGGGAGGGAACAAAGCCTCAAGATGATCTCCTTTAGCACAATGCAGCAAACACACTGGTCACAGAGTCAGTAACACGTAACACCAACTACGCATCTCAGAGAATTATTACTCTAAAATTCTGTCTGATGTTATTTTTACTTGACAAAATTGGTAGAAACCTTGACCTTCCAGGCAGACAGCAGTACTCTTTTCCATGTAAGTATGAAATGCAATTTTAAACCATTCAACGCAGACTGCAGCATCACACCATACTCAATAAACTCATAAACACTGCAGCGACAACTGCTCAAGTAACAGCCTACAGGACTGGCACAGGGATGCTGACCTATATTAACACACTGACTTCTTA